>BPLR01013703.1:0-45367 GCA_021605095.1 Caerostris extrusa | reverse complement strand
GCCATATTGCTGCAGCCTTGGTCATAACACTTAATGAGACAGAGCCGTTATTTGTAATTAAAGAGTATTTTTTTTGTATCAAAACATTTCTACAAAAATACATATCTCCTTTTTAATTATTTTTGCATAGATGAAACATAATTAACAAACGGTTTGGAATTATTGTTCCGACGTGTGCTTTTATAAAAAAAGGTGAATAATAAAGGTTTATTTATCTGATACAATAAAAAACCATTATCATGTTCTTATTTCTTTTATATGCATCGAACACATAAATACTTTTTCAGATTTTTGTTTCACTTTTCTTGACAAATTTATAAAAAAAAAAAATACAAAAAAAAAAAAAAAAAAATTACGGAATATCTTCAGAAATATATTTTGTTTCCAATAAATGCTACTTAAAACATTCATAGAAGAAATACGAGATATAGTATACACTGCTCAATCATTTCAATACTTACAAAATGAAATTGGAAAAATATTTTCCAAATACTTTCAAGAAGAAAAGCGTCTTAATAGACTTCGGGTGTGGAGAAATCGATGCTATAAAAACTCAAAACAATGCAACAGAACGTACACACTGTAACGTGCTCGATGTTTAGATGTTTAGAGCTGCATCCAGGGTAATCGAACACTCTGTAGTTGCGGAGACAGTTTATAACTCGAATGGAAACAAGTCATTCTTCTGTATTTTTTTAGATATATATTCAGTGATGAGGAATGCCAATGTTCCTACGAGTTCCCTTTTGATTCTGTATAAAGGACAAAAAAAACGGCTCGTTTCGATCTTGCTTCAACAAATAGGTTGTTTCATAACAATTTAAAATGCGAGCTGTCTGTTTCGCTTATTTAAATAACGATGGCTGTTTTTGTTGGCTTTGTTTTTATGCTTGTAGCTAGTAACGACTATAAGTATTGGCTTTGTTTTTATGCTTGTAGCTAGTTACGACTATAAGTATGAATAGACAAGTAAACACAGATGAAGTTGCATAAGATGACTTTGTATCAATAACGTGCATTGCTTTTGTAATGTTTCTTTCTAATGCAGCTGGCAATATAGACAGTCATCTTTATGGCATAAGCAAGGTCTGCACCGTTATATGTGAATAAAAACTATCACTCAGGCTGAATATGAACAGGTGCCACCATAGGATTGGAAGGAATGAAATTTTCCAAATCTATAAAAATATAAGGCCTTATTAAACAAATAATAAGAAATACAATAAAATGCAACCAAAAACAGATATACATCCTTTTTTTGTAAAGTAAGAACAGAACCTAATCTTATCATAATCTGTATTAATCCTTAAAGGATTATAAGATCAATACATGTAAAAACAATAAATGAAAAATTACTAAAAACAAAATTATAAAAGTTAAATAAAATGGTAAGAAAAAAATCGATTAAAGTAGGATTTACTACCGAAATTCTCTCTCATATCCATTCAACTAACATTACGCCTACTTAAGGAATAGCTGATAATCAATTAGTCATTAGGAGTAGCAGCTCAAAAATATATCTGCCCCCATATCCTAAAAAAGCAATTCTTATAGATACAATAAAAATGTTACTCCTCTTAATCAAGTCTTTTGAAACAGCTCAGAACCACAATACATCTCCCAACCTATATGAATATATATATATATATTTTAATGCATCAGGCAAATATACTTAGACAATTGTATTTTATGTCATGCAAGGGCTGCACCGACGTTACATACCAACACTACCCAGGAGGTGCATGTAGCTTGGACGCGGACGCGGAGTAGCTATATCCCGTAAATTTAAAGTGGATTTTAACCCACTACACACATCTAGGGAACTGCTGGGATTCGAACACAAAATTTGTGGCACTGAGCACCAGAGAGTTAGTCACTCGGCCATCAAAGCCCTCAAAATAAGTGTTGGCCTTCTTCATTGGTACAACAGCCTCATGGTGGGCCAAGTGGCCGTCTACAGTATGGAGATGTTATATTTTTACGGGGTAGTTGTCAGCCCCTACATCCGACGCTCTATAGGCATATTAGATCAGGACCTACGGTTTTAAAGGGATTCCGAACACTACAAATAGCGATTGCACCACCGGGACTGGGCCCGAAACCTGCAGTACCGAGCGCAGAGCGCTAGCCACTCGGCCATCATGTCCCATATGAATATATATAAATAAAAAAATCCATCCCCATCAGCGTGAAATACTCGCAATAACCAACCATAATGAACATCCCGTACTAAATTAATTACTCTGTTGAATGATAAAATTACTCTTCCATAAAAATTGATACATTTCTATAGTTATTTTTTTAAATTGCAAATCCATTGATAAAATTGCTATATGTAAATAGTGCTTTATTTTTTAAAATACTTTTACATGCTATTTAAGTTCTAGGCCACAATCCTACAAGACATAAAAAAAATCTCTCTTGTTCACCGTTTTCATAGAAAGAATAACCTTGTGCTTTCAACTTGTGAGCAAATCTGTTCCATCTACCATTTGTCCAGGAGATTTCCGGGAGATGTTCCTTTGATCTCATTTGCAGTTGGCAAGAAGAGGAAGAATCTTTGGGAACTTCTTCTTTGCGGGGAAGGAAAGTTAGGGAAAATACGTTCAGCTGTTTGCCATTCTGTTGATACATTTATTCTAGAATACAACATTTTGGTCTTTTTCATAGGATTGCGTTTAGAATAACCACACAAACTTATTGCCTGTAGTAAAAAATAATAATTTGAAAATAGAATATTTGATATGTTTAGAAACAAGCTATTAGACAATGGGATAATCTTAAGATTAAAATGATGAAAAATATGTAATTTTCGGAATTATTGTGACGACCTATAATACCGTGTATTATTTTGATGACTGAGTGTCTGACGCTCGGTACCCCAGAATTCAGGTTCGAGCACCGGCTGTACCATGGATATTTGTAGTGGTTCGGATTCCACTTTAAACAGTGGCTGCCGGTCGTTAATGGTTGAAGAGCATCGGGCGTAGGGCTGACAACTCTAAACCTTAAAAGTGAGCATCTTCTGTCTCGAAATCTGCCAAAAGTGAACGGCCTTGGCCCACCATGGAGCAGTTGCGCCATGAATGATGAGGATTCATTCTTATAAAAGCTTGAATAATAATCATTGTACTTAGTTGAGCACTTGCTTTCATGCGGTAAGATGGAAGCTACTGTTTTTGCAAGTAAACCATCATTACTTTTTTTATCTTTGAAAATACAGAGTTTCAATAAAATTTTGATATGAAAAAGGAATTGTGCTTTCAATGTGCCGAAATGCAAAACTGGAGTAAAAGCTTTAGCGCAAGTTCCATAAAATTTATAATAAGAAATAATGGAAAATGGAATGTATTTCAAAAGGAATGATGTTCCGAATTGGACGATGCGCTCATGTGATTATTCAAATTTATGTCTATTCGGTCATCAGCATCTACGACAGCGTCCTAATTCAAAATAAAATCAATACCTCCTTTAGCCATGATGCATATTCAACGTTCACCTTTAAAATCAGTTGCTTATGTTCATTTGCATGCAAAGATTGGGAGGATTCCCTACCCAAGAAGATCGAATCAGAGAGAAACATGGAATGCGAAATGAATAGTCTTGCCGAAATATCTCTAAGTGGTGCAGAGTGCTCATTTCAATCCTAAGTTTTAATAACAAACATTTTCTACTTTACTAATGTAAGTTGAGATGGTTGCTTTTGATACATGTAAAAAGTACTTACATGTATACACATATACATGTATACACACTTTCTATGTCTGATTCTCAACCATTACGTGGGAAAGAGGGTCAATTGAAATGAAAAGATAAAATTGGTACCCACTTCCATGCTTTAATTACTTTTAACAGTCTGTGAGTCAATTGGCTAGCGCTCTGGCCTTTGGTACCCCAGGCTGCAGGTTGGAATCGTGGCGGTGGCATGGATGTTTGAGAGGGTTCGGAATCCACGTTAAACTGTAGGTACCGATCTAATGAGTCTAAAGTGTCCACAGAATGACCATAGAGCGACAAACCAATCAAACTAATTACTTCTAATTTGGTTTGGTTTGTCGCTCTACGGTCATCTTGTGCACACGTTAGAGCTAAACAGATCGGGATCTACAGTTTAACGTGGATTCCGAACCACTACAAACATCCATGGCACCACCGGTACTCGAACCTGAAACCTGTGATACCGAGCACCAGAGCGCTAGCCACTCGGCCAACAGGCCCCAATTACTTCTAAGAGGCGATTCTATGTAGAATAGGTGCATTAAAAACACAGCGTTGAAAAACACATTGTGTATCGTATATTGAATTGTAATAAATGTTTAGATTAAGAGTTTTCATGCATGAAGATTAATCTCACTGTGTTCTAATGGAATTTTTAAACACATAGAAACTTTAATTCATTTAAGATTTTAAGTTTTAAAAACAGCAGAGATACCCAAGTCACTTTTATTTACGAAACATACCATGTTGTAGTATCAGAATTTTGTTAGGAGAAGCTTTAAAAATATAATTCTTTATTTAAAAATTATTAAATTGTATTTTAAAAAATAAATATGTTTACCAGATACATTTTTATATTTCATATTTCTGTACGCAATTGAGGAATTGTATTCTTTTTCTGCACACGTTGCTAACGGGTTCGTGTGATAGGGATGAGCGTAAGTTTGTAGGACGCTTATGTGAACAAAATGATGGATTCACTTATAAGTAATAATAAGGTGCCACACTCTTTTTATAATTAAATTAAAAATAAATTAAATAAAATTTTAAAATCTTGCATGTTAATTTTTAAAGTTTTCGTAATAATTGAACGGGAAGCACGCCCAAACCCAAAGACAGCGGTCAGAGTTCGCAGTGCGACCCATAAACAGCACTGTTGTACAAATAGAACAGTAGCTCATGTGTTTGTGACTCATCCTTAATGTCTTGCAGTGCGGGACGGACATCCCATGAGCAATATACTCATGGATGGAGGGAAAGGGGACAACTTCAGTTGGGATGTAGAAGTCTGACATGGCTCCGTGATACTCTTACAGTCCTATGGGACCGGGACTAACGCCTTAAAGTGAATTCTGAACCCCTACAAACATCCTTGGCACCTCCCAGACTCTAGCCCGAAACCTGTAGCACAGATCCCCAGAGCGCTAGTCACTCAGTAATTAATTCACACAGTAGCTTATACAACCCTATAGCAGTAGTTCATACAGCATTTTTATCCTATGAGCCCGTTTTACAACATGTTACAAATTATTTTTATAGTTTTTTTACAAATTAAGAAAAAAATCTTTTTTTTTTTTAAAACACATTGTCTGTGGTTTTCAAATACTGCTGAATAGAAAAAATCGCATTTTTTGCACCTGAAATATTTCAATTAGGAGAGCATTTTTTATAGATGCTATCACCTTGCGTATGACTACAGAGTTTGAAACAAAAGATTGAAAGTTCTTTGATCATTCAAAAACTTTGAGAGAAGGGCAGTGGGGGAAGAGATTCTTCCTTCTGTTCTATCACCGAAATGCGAAATCAATCTCCTCCTGAAACTGAAAGATAAGAAAAATCGGGAAGAAGTCGGAAGGAATCTAACAACGGAGCCATAAAACTTTTTCTCCCTTGTCCCTGGGAGATGGGTGTCTCGGAATTGCTTCTTCAGGGCCGGAACTTGGACATTCGTCTTGTTTCCTCTACCCGCTGTTATTAATGGAGATATTCTTCTAATAATCCATCCCGAAGATTAGAATCTAGGAAATGTTGGAAGAACTTTACAATCACAGCACTTCACTGCACATTTCAAAGAGAAAAGAAATAGTATTTCGGACATTGGCGTTTTTATGAGCTACATATAGCTACATATAGTGACGTGGCTTGGTGAATTATTGAGGATTAAGATGCATTGAATTATACTCAAGATACATTGTGATTAAGATATTTTGAATCGTGATTAAAATACATTGTAATTAATATACTTTGAATTGGGATTAAGATACTTTGAATTATGATTAAGATTACATAGATGATTAAGATACTTTGAATTGTGATTAAGATACATTAAATTACACTTGGCCAGAGTAATTTAATGTATCTGAAGAAGTCATTTAGATATTGAGGTTTAAGAGCTAGTCCTCAATATGAAAATTCTATGATTTTTAAAAAAATCATTAAATAAATGTAAATAATCGATGTAAATGTGCCGATATGCACGTTACTCATAAAATTATTTAATAATTGCTAAATTACACAATAATATTCACTAATTACTCAATGAAGTTTTATTTTAAATAGATGTTTTGCGTATTTTAAAAACATATATATCCCTACAACAACTGTCGTTTTCAATTGGATGTCTCATCAATGATCTGTTTAAAAATTTCAATTTTTTTTGGCAAATTAGTTACTTTTTTCAAATAAGAAAAATATAAATGAATATTATGTATGAGAAAATATCGGGAAAGAAATTAAAAATCTTTATACATATAATTCTTCATGTGCTTGTCACTGAACTCCTCCTAAACGGCTGGACCGATTTGGATAAAATTTTTGTGTGTGTTTGACAAAACAGGAATAATGTAAGCAAAGTGGTAATAGGTGCTGAATTTACCTGTTCTCGTTCGATTACAACAGTCAAGTCAATCCAGTCCGGAACGGCTTATTGCAAAAGACTTCGGAAGTTTAAAAATCAATTCCGAATTGGATAGTAGAAAATGACATATCGTGACTATATTCTAAGTGCATACTCATTTTCATGATTTGATTGTTTGTCACTCAACGGTCATCTTATGAGCACGAGAGATAAACATACTGGGACGTGCAGTTTAAAGGTGATTCCGAACCACTACAAACACCCATGGCACCGCCGATATTATTATATATATATATATATATATATAACGATATCATTTTCATGGATATCGTTTGAATAGTATTTAAGATGAAATGCTGCAGCATCCTCTGATGGCAAGTAACAATAAAGTGGATAGCGGGAACGTATTTTCCAGAGTCGAAGGCATATAATTACCGATTTTCATAGCTATAGATTAAACGGTATAGAAGTGAATGTACTGCAGTACACTCTGTTGGCGACTTACAACAAAGGAGATAACATGCAAAACATTTTCCTGTTTTGTCAAACATACACAAAAATTTTCATCCAAATGTATCCCGCCGTTTAGGAGGAGTTCAGTGACAAACAGAGGTACAGAAGAACCGGGTTGCAGCGCCACCTACCGGGTTCCATTGCGAATCTCTATCCATCCAAGGATCCACTCAAGCACACACAAGAAATTTCTTGTATAGAAACTATACAGCCTAATCTTCTAGAAACTATATTAGCCGTTTTTAGCTGAAACTATATTAGCCGTTCTAGAACACCTAAATCTAAGCCGATGAGGTGTTCAGTAACAAACACACGTATAGTAGAATTATATATATAAAGATACAACTATTCTGTATTGTAATCAGGGATCATTTCAAGATAATTGAAAAGGTAAGTTGGTTTAGTGGTTTGGTACCTCTTTGTAGTTGTCGGCATTTGAAAATCAGGTCTAATTCTATTCTTAGGCACTCTTGCACTCTGCATTAAGTACAAAAGATCAAGCATTTACTCCATTTGCTGTATGAGACCTCTCGTCTCGAGAGACAATAAGAGGATTTACAGCTTAGAAGTGGAATCCTTTTACGACTAGTATATATTACATGCTGCGTGTTATATATAGTTGTAGTTGTGATAGTTTGTTTATGTCGTGTTTACTTGCTTGTATAAAAACACCTGAATTCTGAAACCTGTGTCTCAACCCAAGCACACCGAGATCCAGATATACTACATTATTCAATATATTTTTACGTATTATGAAGATAAATTAGGTGAATGTAAGAATTTGCATGATATTTTTATTGTTATAATGCAGCTGGCAATACAGAGACAGTTCATCTTTATGCCATCAGCAAGGGCTGCATCTCTGACTCATTGAGCTCTACGGATTCGGATCCTGGAGGTGCCATGGATGTTTGTGAGGGGTTCGAATCCCTTTTAAACTGACGGTCCCAGTACTGTTTAGCCCTCGTGTGCCCAAGATGACCGTAGTGCGACGAACCAAACTGATACAGAGCCGAACCATGTAATAAAAATTGCATAAATTCACAGTAACATATTAAAAACTTCCACATGAACAGAAATATCGCCGAATGATATCCTTTTAAAAACATTGCACACAAAATCACCAAAACTACACATTTCGGAAACTTGCAATCTGAAATACGCAACTTATGAGACGAAATAAACCAAACTTGAAACTTTTTCAATTCCAAACCGTTACAAAGTAGATATACATATTTCGCGTTATCATGAAAAATTCCTCGCATGCATTAACAGAGACGCATCGAGTCATTTGAGGGAAATACCGCAGTGTGATTTCCCCCCTCCTCCAAGGAACGAATCGCTAGCCAGCCACTTTATGAATGTGTGCGAAACTTGCATTGGGGGGGACAGAATAGTCCCTCCACCCCCATCCCCTCCTCCTAAGCAAACAGACTTTCGGAATGAACGCTCCCTTCATTTCAGTTCTCTCTGGAGAAATATTCCATTTAATCACCGAAACTGCAACCGTTGAAAGGATGTGCGTTATTTTACTTGGGCACGAAAGAACGGGGGAGGAGAGGGTGAAAGATGTCTAAAGATTAGTTTGGCATCTGCGTTTAATAAATGGAGCGGATTTCTGTTCAAGTCCCGGGAGACGCAGGAAAGAGGATCCTTACCAGTCTTATTAAAAACGGTTTCTTGTTGATTGGGAAGGAGAGAATCAGCGTGGCGTCGAGAATTAAAATGTTTTAAGGAATATTTTTATTTTTTATTTCAGACGGATAAGGGGTTGAAATCTAGAATACTGTATCCGTGCAGAAGTCGCCAATCTTGCAACACGGCATATTTCGCCAATTTCTTTAGGGTTACAATACTCTGGAGGAATTCCTAACTTCTTCTTTTTTCGAACAATATAATGACTATTAATATCTACTTTGATAGTTTTTTTTCTTCTAATGCAGCTGGCAAATAGACCGTGATCTTCGCCATAAGGGCTGCATCGATGTGTAATCCACGGACGCGGTAATGGTAATCCACGGACGCGGAGTAACAATACCCCCGCAGCGCTCTACGATCTTATTAGGACCGGGACCTACGGCTTAAAAGTGGATTCCAAACTACTACAAACGACCATGGGCAAAGCCGGGATTTGAATCCGATACCTGTGGTACCGAACGCCAGAGTGCTAGCCATTCGGCCAGAATCCCTAAACTCTACTTTGATAGTTAACTGCAGAATTTTTAATTATAATAAATAAAGAACTTAAATATATATTCTTTTAAATATGTGTTCCGATAAATTATTGCTTATTCTAATATCGTTCTTATAACGTACGTTTACGGTATATGATGCAGAATATAAAAAAAATTTTAGGATGTTGCCACTCATGAAAATACGAAACAAACGAAACGATTGTCTGCTTTATTAATAACTTGTATTTTATTATCAAATAATTATTTTCTAGTAGTGTAGTGTTAAACCATAGGTCCGGGCGCATAGGACCGTAGAGCACCACAGATCCCACTCAGACTTTTGTCACCCACATCATTCCTAAACTCTAAAAGAGCGACTCAGCTCTAGGCACAGTGATGGGGTGTGGTGTACTAGTAGTAGTCATAATAGACCTGGACCTACGGTTTAAAGGTGATTCCGCACAACTACAAATATCCCGGACACCGCCGGAATTCGAACTTGAAACTCTTTTGTGTACATTTTCTGTATTTTACCCCCTATTTTTTATTGCCTCGCCATTAGAAATAAAAAAATAATAATAATTTATTGAGTATTGCAAATGCAAATGGAACATAAAGTAAAGCATATATATTTTTTTTACATGTTAATCCTGTGCTGTGAAAATTTTAAAATTTATTCTAAAACCAGGTATGAAGAGCATTCATCTTCCGTGCTCCATCCCCCCGAGACGTTTCCAGGGCGATCTAGCAACATTCATCTCTCCGATATTCGGCCGCTTGAGAAACGACCGAACAAAAACTCATCCCAGACTATCATTTCCCGGGGTGATTTCGGATCATCTGCTGGTCAAAGAAAGGGCAGACAATAAGAGAAAGTTAAAGCAACACTATATTTGCTGCGAGACATTTTTGTTACTTCTCTATTTTCAGTACTTACCGATTTGTTTTCTTATAATTATTGCATGGGTTATTAAATATTACAAATTGAATTCAATGGATGTTATCTTCATAAAAATAAAAATATGTTTTTGGACGAATTGGCATTTTAACTTAATTCCAAAAGACATAGTTTTACTTTCTTGTGCCTGAAGCTGTTTTGTAATTGTTGAATGAAAAAAAAAAAATAATGTGTCACATTTATCCCTGAAGGACCCCCAGTAGCTAGCGCTCTAGTCTTTAGTATCAAAGGCTTCAGGTTCGAATCCTGGCGGGGGCATGGATTTGTATGAGTGGTTCGGAAGCCATGTAGGTCCCTGTCTGTTTAGCCTAAAGTGTGCACAAGATGACCGTAGAGCGGCAAACCAAACCAAACCCAACCATGAATGATCTTATAAAAGATATTAGTAATTTGGTACTCGATGATTCCTCCTGCAAACATTCATATGAACCTACTAGAGAATTTCTATTGCAAATGGTGTACGAGGACATATGTGTACATGACGAATAATAAAAAATAATAATTATAGTGATAAACAAAACTGTAATCGATTTGGCCGATATACAGGTTACTCATAAAATCATTCAGTAATTACTCAGTTATTTGGTTTAAAGTTTTATTTTAACTAGATGCTTTGCGTAATTTAGAACTACTGTCATTTTCAGTTTAATATCCAATAAATGACTTGATTAAAAGAATTCAATTTCTTTTATGCAAACCGTAGGTTCCGGTCTAATATGGCTGATAGCTCTACCACGTAAAAAGAAAAAAATCTCCTGTCTAAAAATCTGCCAGCAGGCAGGCGGCCTTGGCCTTCCATGGGCTGTCTTCCATGGCTACTGATGATGATGATGATTTTGTGCAAAACTGATCGGTAGTTACTTTTCAAAGAAGAAAAAAATATAAGCAGATATTAATTAAATATTAAAAGATTATGAAAGAAATTTAAAATAAAAAGCTAATGAAGGAAATTAAAAATGTCCGAAATTGTAACTGGTCTAGGACACGAAAACGAACTCCAGAAACCGATATCTATATATTTAATGGATAACAAACAAGGAGGGCCTGATGGCTGAGTGACTAGTGTTCTGTACCACTTGTTTCGGGTTCGAGTCCCGATTGTACTCCATGCTGCCCGTAGAACTCAGCTTCAATACACACGAGTGACTGTTTTATAATATTGAACTTTAATTTTGTGAAAGCCCCACTTGGTCAGCTGTAGTCGGTGTTATCAAGGAATGGTTTTGGGCTTATTATGCATGCTTCAATTATGAGATGTTGTCGCTAATATTTTTATTAATTGTGATTACCGTATATTGTATATATATATTACGTTGGTTAATGAATATTGAAGTCGTTTGTACTAATATAATTTGTATGGCGTAATTTTAACTTCATACAAATGTGTCGCAACGTATTTTTTGTATTTAAATTGTAAATATTAATAAGCACATTTCATTTATACTTTAAATTGCTTTAGATTTATTTTATGTGTACGTGTTTCCTTACCCATCCTGTATAAGACTTGGACGGCATTCGAATCTATACATTAATATGCGGTATGGGCTATTAAGGATTTTATATATGTTATTAAGTTATTGCGGAGTTCTTTGTGATTAATGTGTGTGTTGGGAAAACGGTTTTATGTGACCGGGTTATTTTTTGGTTTATAAAAAGTTTATTAAAGTTGAATAGCTCCACCCCAACCCTCTATTTTTCCCATAATTACTTCCCTGTTTATTTCATTTTTTGTAACAAAATCACACATCTATGAGTAAATGACTATGAGTATTTGGTTTTCTAAATCCGCCCACCACATCACGAATTTCTTTCGGAATGCAATTATTTTCTCAACAGTTGTTTAAATGTGAATTTTTCCTTTCAAGAGAATAAATGTTTCGTGCTTATTTCTTAAAAAAAAAATATCAGCTTCGTAACAAACTACCAAGAGCCAAGTTTAAGGACCACCGCTGCAATCAACACATAAACTGGCGAATGAGACGTATCTTTATATAAAGCCCCCTTCTCACCAAACCACTCAGCATCGGAGTCGGCGACTGTCTTTTGTCCAACCCGTGCAATGTGCGCGGATCTTTTTCCTACCGCCCGCGGGGAACGATTGCAAAAGAACTACTCCCTCAGGTGCAAATCGCGCCGCTTTTTTCTTCCCATCGATTCCGCCCCGGCAGCGGGTCGAAGGCAGGGGCCATGGTACAGCCCCTCCTAAAAGGTGAGGGGGAAAATGCGCTCGTGGGCGAAGAGGTCTCCATTAACCCGGGGAGTGAAATGCTTTTAGTTTCTTTCGGAAGGTTTCATGTGGCCTGAAAACCACATTAGAACACTGTAAACGCTCGTGACACACGAAAACAAATGATTCAAATGAGTTAAGATAAGGATGGCGAACCCTCGGCCCTCCTTGATTATTTTTCCTGCCCGTGACATGTATCACACTATTACAAATGGCCGAAGTAGTGAAAATCAGTGTATTAAAAAAATGCATTATGTGTGCATCCCTATATTCAAAAATTAATTTTGATTTTAAAATAATATTCTTGCCAATATAGGAGAGATATTGCCTTTTCATGGATGTGTTTGCAGTTATGAGTTCGAAAAATAATTAAATTATATTCTGCGAACTCATGATGCGCTCGCATCTTGGAACAACTAATATAACAGGTTCTATGTTTCACTTTAAGTGACCTCAGCCTCCCTCTCTAGATAGCCCAATGGATTGTGAATAGCAGAGCAAAGCAGACTCTTAGTTGAAGTTGGTAGCGCTTTTGGTTCAACTGACACCTGCCAATCGTTTTTTCGAAAATGAAATGGACCCAACACAAAACACGCTCAAACAGAACGGATACAACACCCATTACGTTGAGCAAATACCCAAATGAAGATCGATTTATAAACGCTATAGTGTAAAACAAATAATTTAAATGCGTTAAGGTGACTGACTGGAGGAAATACTCTCCTGCAGATCACAGGTTAAAGGTACAACCACTATTTTATAGTTGGCAAACGAGCTGTCTGTGGCTTTTGACATTCCTTCAAAGAGACAACCCTATCCATCCCTTATTCACTACCAGAGTATTAGGAGAACTATTACGGCTAGTTTTAAGGCCAGATATCGTGAAATTTTTTCCAACTCAGTCAGAGGGAAGACTTGGAGTTTCTTGATGGATAATCCCATTCCCTGTGATTTGCCCAGGCACTTCAACGTAGCCAATTTCAGAACAATAACTGGGCAGATTTGGACTAGCAGACTCTCACTTGCCCACTTTGCTTGACTCCTTCTGACATGAGTGGTAACCACTTGAGAACTACTGTCCTGGACTAATAGATGCAATAACTGTAAATACTGGAAGATATTTTAATTATTTTATGTGTGTTTCTGAACTGTACTGGGCTGCCCGTCAGAGACATGCCTAGTCTGGCATAGGTTGTAAGTTTTTTTAAACACACTTTATCCTCGGTGTAAGAACATCGCCAAACCTTTCGCAGTGTGGGTAACTATTTTTCAAAGCTGACGCGGTGTCATTTATTGCACTGGCAGCCTAAACCTTAATTTGAAAATCAACATAGAATAAAATAGCCTCCAAAAAAGCTGACATCACGGAACATTCATCAAAGGGAATAAAAATGCACGTCCAAAAATATTATAACTACGGGGATTCTTTCCGCTTTATCCTCTCTTATCCGGTATTTGATGAGTCAAGGGATAATTCGTGCATATTAGCTTTTTTATAATAGTTTTTTTTTTTTAAATTTTTTATGTATATCTTAGCTATTTTGATATGTATAAAAAAAACGTCGTAGGTAATAAATTGTGATGAATATGTGTTTCAGATTATTTCTCCATTTTCATTATTATTAGAATGGAAATTATGAATCGCACTATGTTCGACGTGCATGCATGATATTTTTCCAAGGCCAGAAAAAGGAAAGCTCTTTATAAACACAAGCAATTGAAAGCTGCATTTTTTTCCTGCAAGTGTTTACTCAAAAAGAAATAAACTTGTTATTATGGAGACATTTTTGTGGATACCCTAATCCAACCAGTGTGTTAGTTTATTTGAAATTGAAGACTTTCCCCAACCACGGGGTGCATAGAATTGAGACTCAAAGTATGTAATTTGTATTTTTGAAAAGTATCGTACAATGAGTATTTTTTTTTTTAGAAAAAGGACTTTTAAATTTGAATAGAAAAAGAAATACGGAGAGTGATAATGGGACTACAACAAAGTCCATGAACTTATTTGTTTATATTTAAACGTCTGAAAAAGAAATGTATCAAACGGTTGAGAAAATCCGAAACCTAAACTTCTAGGCACTTTTAGGCTCCAGGTTCGAATCCTGATCGTGACATGGATATTTGTGAAGGGTTCGGAATCAATGTTAAACTGCACCGGTCTGTTTTTAGCCTTCGTGTGCACAAAATAGCCTTGGAGCAACAAACCAAACCAAACTGCCATTTCCTCGTCCTCCGTTAAACAGTCCTAGACTTCTGCGAGAAAAGTACACACATCTTCCTCAAAGGGATCACCAATCCGCCGATCATTCTTTTGTCTTTTTTCGACCCCTCCGTAATTTCTTGTCAAGAACAACAGGCCAGTTGAAAGGAGACGAAGATCCAGTAATCACGGCTATATTTTCGTCTCACTTTTCCTAAAGCGTCCCCTCCGTTGCCATGACAACCCATCCCTCGTTTATCCTTCGATAACGCTTTTTTTTTTTTTTTTTTCATTGGACACGCTTCTTTTTGTGGAATAAATCAGGTCCTAATGGAACTCGCGTTCTTCATGGAGAGGGGGTTTTCTTAGAAGAACCTCGAGTGTCTTAAGAAGCAAAAATATCGGATCTTTAAAACTCTTATTGAACATCACTGTCTTAACCAAAACAACAAAACATTCACATTTTTAACGATAAGTAACGATTCACATTCCCATAAGTAACGATTTAAAATACAATAAGAAAAAAAATATTACTTTGATTTAAAATTTAAAATTATTAAACTTAAAATTATTTATTTAAAATTATTAATTTAAAATTATTGCCACTTTTATAGGGTGAGTGGTATCTAGGGATTAATTTCCAAACAAAATGAAAAAAACAGGACCTTTCTTTAAGGCCAACAGGTTCCTTTTAAGGCCAGCATCCATTTAATGAAGCACAAGGCTAAAGGAGCCAAATTTTTCATTTGATGGGTTGTTAGCATCAAAATTATATTTTCGTTTTGAAATATACACACGCGCTATTACTTTACAGATTATTTAATTCACGTGTGGCAACACTTCTACAACGACTTGGTGGAATTCTAAAAGTATTATTTTTTTGAACTGGAGATTTTGAACTGGTGTTTATTTACGCTCTGGACAAAAATAAACTTTGAACTATGATGTTATGAAAACTGTATTCTGTGATAAAAAGGAAGAAAATAACATGTATTTTGTATATGTTAAAAAATATTTACGAAAAACTTATTTACTATTCTGAATTGGACTTTGAAACATCTGCATCATTTTATTTCGATTGTTGGGTAAGTTGCAACATGTTTTCTATTAAGAATTATTACAATGATATTGGATCTATAAAGGATGATTTTAATGTTTAATTATTTAGACATGTGTGAACTTTAATTTCATTTAAAATAATTTTCTCTCCGAGAAGTTCTGAGCAATCTGTTAAGCGATAAGAAGTGAAAGTCTTGAAACCAAATTCGGATGTTTATGATATTCAAGAATAAATAGGGATGCTATATTTTTATCTCTTCCTAAAACAATCTACTGAACAAAAACAATTCTGAGTGAAAAGATTTTAAGAATTCTTTTTAGAATGTGGCAAAAAAAAAAAAAAATAATAAATAAATAAATAAAACCAATTGAAGAATTATTGTGTCTTCCACGAAATCATAGTTTAACGAAAAATCAGAACAAAAGAAAGAAAATTAACAACATAAGAAAATTATAATCTTTCATATTAAGAATTCTGATAATATACAAATTATTATTTGATTTTTTTTTCCGAATATGCTATTCCCGAGAATGAATTCTTATATAAAAACACAATCCATTTTGAGAATATTAATGTAATCTATTTTAAAGCATATGTGAAATAAATTACTTCTGATAATTTAAATAGAATTTCTAACTCAAACTGAAATTTTTGTTTGTGATTGAATCCTTTTTTTTTTTAATTCTTTTTTTTTTTCTATACAATGATTTAAAAATATTTATGTGTGTTGCGTTGCTTGTAAACAATTCAGCAGAAAATCGCAACCTCGCTTATCTTTACCTGTTCTATAATTTTTCATTTGTCTTGTATCGACAAGCAGTAAAATTGGTGAGTAAATGATTTTTTTTAAACATTTTTGTCAATTTTTTTTTTTAGAATTAAAATTTAAAAAACTTTTTCAATATTTAAAAAAAAAAAAAAACGTTTTTGTATTTAATGTTATTAAATCCAATATAACTGTGATTAAATAGCACCAAAAATTATTTTTATTATTATGTCATTACGTGCACTTAATTAATCTGACCTTCTTTTTACTTTATCCAAGTAATATTCTTATTTATTACAAAAAATAGTCTTTGTTTTATCCTACTGTAATTCTTATTTTTTATTCTGATGATATGCTTAATACTTTTAATCGTAAATTAGTTTGGATATAAATTTATAATTTAAAAATATTAATATCTTCAGAATAAAAAAAGGACCATTTTAACAGAATATCATGGGAATATGTAATGGAAATATTTTAAAGGACATAAGTTTATCATTTTTTAAAGAATTGTAAATTCATGTTCTTTTTTTGCTTCAAAAATTGCAAGCGAGTGCATTCGTGAATTGACAACAGTTTTGAATGAAAGAGGCAAAAAACCTTAGGTTGATTAGTGCATGAAAATGAGTTTGCTTTAAAAAAATGCCATCTATGTGGAAGATATTTTATCTGCGTGCGAAGATAAGATGGATGGTTTCCAAAGGAGACATTGTAAACATGAATGTACTCTAAATTTCGTTAGAGCTTTTTAATCCAAATTTAAAATAACTTTTGTTTTTATTGTTAGACAATTTCTTCATTTTACTCTAACTTGTTATTTGTTTTGATGAAATTCCGTTTCATCAGATGGTTTTTACTTGTGCAGATCTCGACAGGTGTCAGTCGCTATTTCTGGGTTGGACGTTTGGCAAAGTTGTTATCAATTGTTGTTAACATGGCATTTAACCAATTCTTGGCAAATTGGAAGAATGGGTTTTGGCAGAAAAATTACGTATCTAATAACATGTTAATGATTGTTTTTGTAGAAATATAAAATTTCTAAATCATTTAGAAAAGACCTAATCTTTTACTAACTTCGTATATAAACAATGTTTTCTTTGAAATAAGGGTGTAATAATGCAATATTACGTTTTTCATTTCTAAAAAAAAAAAGGGTTTTTGGCTATCATTTTAAATGTCAGATTTTTGCAATCGTGTTAGAAATACATTTAAAGAATGATCAAAACTATATAGAAAGTTCAAGTATTTTTGTTGGCAACTAACCTATTACTATGATTTAATATCTGATAGTTTGTGAATCTGATACGATTGCACCTGTTATGTTAAACAGCTAATCACAATAAAAAGTAACCATTTCCATCCATTGTTTTATTTACCCTGCATGCAAATATGTGGAATGAGAAACAAGTATGGCACGTTTTGTTTTGCAAGAATTTGATTTCAATGTATACAACGTACTATGCACATTGTACAACGTATACATTGCATTTCTTGTACTTAGCACGTTGTATACGTTGTACATAGTACGTACTGCAAAATACACCTAAAAA
Source organism: Caerostris extrusa (assembly GCA_021605095.1). Taxonomy (NCBI): domain Eukaryota; kingdom Metazoa; phylum Arthropoda; class Arachnida; order Araneae; family Araneidae; genus Caerostris; species Caerostris extrusa. The sequence goes on along the minus strand of BPLR01013703.1, from coordinate 27,342 downwards.
TTAACTGCATAGGGTGGGCAGAATAGAGTAAGAAATGGTGGACCCATCTCCACTCCAGGAGCCACTCCATTCAAGTTAAAGGGGAGACGTGTGAAAACCTCACACCTGGCGTTCCGGAAAGAGGGAGAGTGTTATTCTCTTCTTCTGGGGGTGCTCAACCTAAAGCGTTATTTCACCGAGGTCGAAATGTCTCCTTTTAAGGGGCAACTAAAAATTTCTCGCGCGGTAGAGTGTCTTCACTATAAAAACTTTATCCTACTCTAGGAGAAATAGGACGGGCTCCGGTAACCACGGGCTTTCTAGAAATGCATCGTCCATTACTCTATAAACGTTTCCTCACTTATTCACAGTTCCCAGGAAAATATCCTGTAAATCCAGGGTGTAATGCACTTCATTTATTTCGATTGGATGGGTGGATGTTTTTAAAGTCAATCCAGGAACGAATTGAAACCATGATGTTGTACATTTCTTTTCCATTTAATTATAAAGCAAAAGAGTTGCATTTCTATTTGAATTGCTTAGGGTCCATTCACAGTGTGGCAGAAATGTTTGAAAAAAATTGCTGGGATTTTTTTATTTAAATATTTATTTATTATTTTTTTTAAGATAATATCGATCATAGAAAAAAAAATTATATATTTATTTGGGACCTGATGGTCGTGTGGCCTAGCGCTCTGGCGCTCTCGGTACCACAGGTTTCGGATTCGAGTCCTGGATGCTTGTAGTGGTTCGAATCCACTTTTGAACAGTAACGGTCCTGGTCTCATGATTTCAGAGCGTTGTCGTGTCGAGGTCGAGACAGTCTTCAACCCTCTTTCGCTCAAGTGAAGCTGCCTATGACCTTTAGCCATGGACAAGGGAGTCTTTTGGACCTGGTGTGGGCTTCCTGCACCAGAGGATTAGTAACATTTGTGCTCATTTGTAGAAAAATGTTTAGATACTTAATTTGCTGTTAGCTTACGAAGTATTACTAAAAGAAGAAAATTTTTCCAATTCTTCTTAAGCTATTCTACAGCTAAGAACTAATTTGAAATACTTTTGCTAAAACATATTTTTTATTATATAAATAGTAATGTTTAAAGAGTGGAACTTCATTTTCATTGTAAAATATTACCAAATGTAATGCTTTCGAATCTAAACAATTTCACTTCATTTATACACTTAATTGGACGTCAGGGATAATTAAATACTGAAACCATTAGGAAGCAGCTTATAAAGTTTTTTGATAACGTCCTTTGACCTCTGTGCAGCGTCAGTGCTAACGATTGAAAAACAAACCTGAGCAAATATCTTAGCTCCGTCTGATCCACTTAAACAAGTAAATAGTTTCCACTCCATTGACTCAGGGAAAAGGGTTTATTTAATTACGCACACAATCGGCTAATGAGTTGGGGAAATTAAGCCGTTTATCTGCGAATGGATGTGGTTCCATGGAAAGCTGTAAAGAATTAAGTTATAGATCTGCAGTTGTTTTTCATTTCATTTTATTTATGCATCTTTTTTTTTTTTTAAATCGATTTCCGGTGAGTTTCACGATGCACATGTGCATGCCAATTTACTGAACTGTTTTAACTTGGAAGAAGTCTCACGCAGCACTACATCTTTCTTCTTCATTGGCGCGGCGATGGCATGGATGTGTGTGAGTCGTTTGGAATCCATTTTAAAGCGTAAAGTCCCAGTCTTTTCAGCCCTCGTGTGTGCAGAAAATGACCCGTAGAGCGACAATCCAAACCAATCTTCTTCTTTATTGACGCAACAGCTCCGTGGTGGGCGAAGGCAGTCTGCCTGCTGGCAAATTTCTAAGCAAGAGATGTTGCCCTTTTACGAGGTTGGGCTTGTCCTCCCTACGACTTGCAATCCTGTTAGATAGAGATAGAGTAATGATTAAAGGTTTGGCTTGTCGCTCTACGGTCATCTTGTGCACACTTTTTAGGCTAAACAGACCGGGACCTACGGCTTAAAGTGGATTCCGAAGCACTCGCAAAACATCCATGGCACCGTGCCGGGATTCGAACCCGAAACCTGTGGTACCGAACGCCAGAGCGCTAGCCACTGGCCATGCAGGCCCAATGATTAAAGGAGCCAGTATAGAAAATCCCTACGGAAATCATTGCTCTTCTACTTCTCTTTGAAAAAATCACTACAGATATTGTTACTTTTCTTTTTTACACTGTAGAAAATCATTAAGGAAATGATCCCTTTTACACACACTTCACTAAAAATAGTTATGCTAATTAATATAGCCATTTAAACACATTTTATATATTACATTAAATTGACTAACCCTAAACTGGAAACGTTTCTCTTCAAACTTTTCTGAATGAGCAAAACAAGAAAGAAAAGCAAACGCAAAGGTAATTAAAAACCTTCTTTTAATTGAACACGAAGAATTAAATTTTTTTGATGCAGCATCTTAAAGAGGAAGCTAAATTCCAACTTTATTTTTTCCGATACCGTTTTCAACTTGAAACACAATTTTTTTCTCTCTCTTAACCGCAAATTGAATCATACGTGTCTGTCGTGTTTTTTTCTTTTCTTCAATTAAAGTCCTCCTAGCCAAGTATTAAATCTGAATCATTTCGGCGAAAAAGAACACTTTTTTTCCCTTTTTCACGTTTGCAATAAAACTTCACTTAATCCTGGCAAACAACTTGCACTTTTCACATATTCATGATTAAGAATAAAACCTCAGCTGGTTTAGTCACAAAATATATAAAAAAAAGAAAAAAAGTATTTGACACTAACCCTGAAGATATTCATTCTAGATGCTACTTCACTTTTTTTCTGTCAAATTAATTAATATTCTGACGAACTTTTTCATGAGAATTTATTAAAAGTATTTTTTCTAGAAATACTGACGTAAAAACATTAAAATGAAACGTATGATTATTGTGTCCTTTTTCAGAAACGAAAAAACAGAAACGAATTTTCGTGAAACTTTTTGAGCAGAGATTTTAACTGCAGTGTGTTGTATTCACTGCTGATGAAAAATGTTTTATTTATTTATAATAATTTTTTTGCATAAATGAATGAAAAAATAAAGATTTTAATTTAAGAACGCCGTTTTCTTAGATAAAACAATTCCAAAACTGTGATTGAATCAGAAAGAAAGTGGCAATGCGATCATAAAGAAAATTTAAAAATATAAACTTTTTGCTTCAGTAGTATGCTTATATACATAAATTTCAAAACTTCCCTGAATATTTTCTTTTAAAGTATTTTGGAAAACAAGTTGCTCTTATAGAATTTCAATTGATTTCTGAAATATTTTCTACAAAAAAATTAATCATGGATTTATTTTGAAAGCAAACGTTTAATTGAACTACCTTGCATCTGTTTTTTACGAATTTTTTAACTTTTTTAAAAACGTTTATTTATGATTAATTTATTTTAGAGTCAAAAATAAAGCGTAAGTGATTTTCAATAAAATATAATGCCATTTTTCATACATTTGAGTTGTCGTCTGACCGAAAACCACGTCGCACACTTGCGAGGCAAGAAAGAAGAAAGTGTATGAAAGTGTAGTGAAAATAGAGTGTTCGTTGCTTTAAGTAAAATTGCATAAATTTCTCTTAAAATTCAGTAAAAGGAAAGGAATTATTTTGCCTTTTTCTTAAATCATCCTCATCAGTGGCATCAAATTTCATGACAGGTTTGATTTGTCGCTCTACGGTCATCTTATGGCTGAACAGACAAGGGACCTGCTAGACTACTAACCAATCACACACATCCTTGCCACCTTTAGTATTGCCACATAAAGCCTGTGGTGCACTAGCCACTTACCCAACAGGCCGCTTTTTTAAGTAGGATAGAAAACTTAAATTTTACCCCAATGTGCTGGATTATTTTGGTTTTTTTGACGCGAAAAAATGACTTCCAAGTCATTCAAAACTTGTGACACTGTGAGTGGAAAGCCCATCCACCACTGCAATGTCCATACCCAATGGGATGAGAAAAAATCGGTGGGACTTTTTTTTTTTGGATGCCACACCGTTTCCCCTTTCACTCAGTATCTTCAGTTTAAATGTGAACTCACTGTGACGAGTGGTTCTTTTGTTTGACAGCATTTTGAAAGGGGACTTTGATTATAATTACCCTGTATTTAAGAAAAGGCAAAATAATTTCTTTTGTTTAATTTAATTTTAACAGAAATTCTTGCAATTTTATGTAAAGCAACGAACACTATATTTTTAAAATGTAATTTTAGAAAGAATTTTTAAATATTTTGGTTTTACAAACAACAAAACCAATAGCAAACAGCTAGCAAACAAAACTAATAGCAAAGTGGCGAAATATACAGACAGTTAAAACCAACACACATTATATTTGTATGATTTTGTCTATCGAAAATTATATGTTTGGATATTAACTTCTGATTGTGAGAAACAACCATGAATGCGGATGCCACCCAATAAAATGCATCCGTTTTTATATGGAAATAACTATCAAATATCTTCAAGTTGACAGAAAGGGGTATCCTTTTAAAAAGTATCCCATATTGAGTTGAACAAAAGAATTTCCAAATTTTTTCTATTTTCATAATATTTTGAAAATAAATACTAAAAGATCGGGAGTTTCAAAATCGATTTTCATTTTTCTCGATATCTGACCTCTCTACTTGAAACATTTCTACTAAATAAGTATTTTTTTTTTTTCATATTTCAGAACACATTTTAAATGGATGACTCAATACTTTTTTTACTTGAGTTTCGAATAAAAATTCAATGGAAGTTTTTTTTTTTTTTTTTTGATTAACTACAACTTGTTTTTTTTTTTTAATAACTGTTTTTACTTAGGAGAAAATAAATTTCAATATGAATTGAGAAGCGACTGCTCGTTTTTTGAATACTAAGTGCCAATTTTTGAATCACTGTTAATTGTATCAATGTGAATCATTTTTTGAATTCAATCATAGAATGGAATCCATTTTTAAATCGTCAGCAATATTTTTTCTTATTTAAATGTTTCAGAATAAAAACTTTTTATATTTGAAAAGTTAACAATTAACTTTTCTTACATTTGACATTGTTGATTTTTTTTTTTTTTTTAATTTTTAAACTCTTGGGAAAATATATTTAAATCGTTATTAATATTTCTCAATATTTTTCTCAGTTGGATTAGGATCCATATGAGTTGATAATAATTTAAGTGTTTTTAAATTATTTTCCTGGAAAGTATTTTGTAAAGTAAAGAAAACGGCGTAAAAACTTTTTAGCGTAACGATCCTGATTATATATATCGTTTTCTCGAAAACTTAAAAATCGAAATTAGACAATTTTTCTATCAATACGAGACAATAAAATGAGACAATGTCCACCCAATTATTTTTTCAATCTTATTTTGGAATTAAAAATCCTTATCCTTTTTCTGGAATACTAAATCCATTGTATAGTATTTCACAGCAACTTTATGCATAACATTAATTATATTAAAAGGCCTCTAAATTTTTATACAATTTTTAAGTATTGCACTCATCAAAAAAATTTACTGCAGTTTTAGAATATTGAAATAATAATAATTCATTGCAATTTTAGAATATTGGAAATATACTTTATTACAATTTTAGAATATTGAAAATACTTTATTACAATTTTAGAATATTGGAATAATAATAATTTAAGTTGTTATACAGAACATTTTTATAACTTGGCAATCACTTATGTCAAATTCTCTCTACAACATAAAAAATTTTTTTAAATATTTAAAATTTACGTAGTGAATAAAAAGACATTAGTTAAATAATAAGTATTTTCAAGATTTATTATGTAACAACAATAGTAAAAACGTGGAAATAAAGTAACACTGAATTTCAATTTTCAAATTTTTAATCGAAATTTCATACCTTACGTTTAAATAATAGAAATAGTCGTTTTAATTCATCTATACAAACGAAAAAAATAACTCAACTATGTTTAACTGCTAATATTAAAATTCTAAATCTATAACCAATTTATTAATAAAAATTGTTCAAATGACAGCTAAGCACACGTAAAAAGTGTACATAATAATAATTGTATATACATATTAATTTCCTTTGAAATAAAAATAAACAATATGTTAATTATTATATTTCACAATTGCTAATTCACAGTGAACATTTATTTTTACCAAAAGAATGTGTTCAAAAAAATAGTTTTTTCAAATAATTTCACACCTTCGTCATTTTCTTTTATTTTGATTTCTAAAAACATTTGTTTTAAAAACATTTCTTTATTCGATTATAAAACATTTTCAGAAACCGCAGATTGGCAACATACACATAAAAATTGGAAAACCAACAACAAATTAAATCGAAAAAGTACGCTGCCGATATTAACTTCTGTTTGTGAGAAATAGCCAAATGTACCGGTGTACTGAATGTACTGACAAAAAAAAATGTATCAATTTTTGTATCGATAAAATAATCAAGACTTTAAAAATTCGAACAAAAGAATTCAAGTTTCAGAAACATTTCAGATTCATTCGAACAGCGGAAGTTCGAAATTATTTTTCCTTTCTACAAAAATGCTGGAAAACAAGAAATATGTAAAGAAAAAAAAAAAGTTTCCAAAATCGATTTTCGTTTTTTCACAGAGTATCTGCCTCTCTCCTTAAAAACAAGTTTTTCCCCAAATAAGTATTTTCTTTCCTTACTATTATTTTAAAGCAAATTTGAGATCGATAGTCTTGCTTCGAGTTTGAACCGAAAAAACTTCTTAGAAAGTGTTTTGCTGAACTAAAGTTTAATAAAGATGAACCCCTTTTTTTTGTGCGTGTTTTAATATGACCTTGAAGAAAACTTCTTCATGAATTGGGAAAGTAATTTGTCCACTTTCAGAATGGATTTCGAACATTTTAAACACTGAAAGTTCCCTCCGTTCTTGAATTCAATAAAAGAACCTTCCTATGTCACGTTTTAGACAATAATCCCCCAAAAATATTTTTCATTAAAATCTATACTATCCTATATAAAATCTATTATCATCATCAGCAGCCCTATGGTGGGCCAAGGCCTTCTACCTAGTGACAGATTTCTAGACTGGAGATGTTATCTTTTTATGGGATAGGGTTGTCAGTCCTACGCCCAACACTCTACAGTCATATTTTGACAGGGACCTACGGTTTAAATTGGATTCCGAATCACTCCAAACAATCATGGCACCGCCATGACTCGAACCCGAAATCTGTGGCACCGAGCGCCAGAGCTCTAGTCAATCGGCCATTCAGCCCCCAAAATCTATTCTATTTCTATTAAATATATTCATTAAAATTCAAATAAACATCCATTTTTTAATTATATACACTCTTTCTAGTTGTCTGAATATTACCATAATTTACACCATCATCCATAACACGGCAGTCAAGAGTGGGTCACGGCTTTCCATTGAAGAGATATTTCAGTGCATTCTTTTATGCGACAAGGGTCCTCCAATTCTTAACCTTTAGTAGAGCAAATTCCTTTTCAGCTGCGTCTATCTTTCGCAATTTGGGTCGTCCCTCGTCTTTGTCCCTGTGGCTTGACCGAAACGAGCCCTTCTACAGGGTTTAAATCACTCATTCTAAATACATGATAAAATTACAGACTTTTCACAGTGCAGGCACTCATAATTTACCCAATTATTAAAAAGTTACGGGCCAAAACCTGATTAACGAGAGGCTAACATTCTAGCACTCGGTATCACAGGGTTCGGGTCCCGGCGGTGCCATAGGTGTTTGTAATGATTCGGAATCCACTTAGTAGATCCCGGTCTCCTAGGATTGTAGAGCGTCTCGGAGCAACACCAGACTTCTACATACGGGTGCTCCATCGCAACAGAAATTTCTCCAATTTCCTTCCGTCCATGAGTCGATTACGGGTTCGGGGGCTTGGTTTAGACGTTTACCAAGTGGGATAAAAAACAACAAAAAATTTTTGTTGCCATGGATGCCTATAGTAGTTCAGAATCCCTCTTTTAAATTGTAGGTCCCGGTAGAATTAAACCTGCTGTGCGAAAATAATTGGCCATAGATAAACCAAACACGGTTAGGCAATCCTAAAAGCAAAACAACTTCAAATAAAGTTACATTTTCTAATTATGCATACTCTTTCTAGTTATCAGAACAATACTTTAATTTACAGTAAGGTAATTTTCGGGTTTATTATTAATTTTTTAATATGCAAATTATTAACACACTTTCAAACCGTCTGTAAACTACTGATTTTTATTGTGCAGGCACTCATATATCTCACACAATGACCTAAACGAGAGGATAAGATTTTTTAAACTATTAAAAAACAAGTTTAGGCCATCCTAAAAGCTGTGCCGTAAAAAGCTCCCCATTATTTGGCAGCGTGGTCAGTCTGTATCGCACACTAGAGTTCAATTTTTGTGGAAGTTATGGACCCAGACATAACGAGTCAGTGCGCCTCTATTTTCAGCCATTTCTATCTGCTTGGGAAGCTCGATCACGTGTTTCATTCCGGTAAATGGGGGAAAATCTCTTCCGAAGCACCCTTCCCAGACTTCGTTGAGCATCGTGCAAATTGCTCTACCGCCCATATTTCTCTGCTCTTAAAGAGTGTGGGATCTCCCTTCAGATGGGCGCTCACCTTTTTGTGACTTAGTTTGAAATTAAAGTGTAATTGCATGAAATGTTTACTTTGATAAATGCTTAGGGTTGCTTCTGCTTGGGGACTTTGACGAGTAGCTAGCTTTCTGGTGCTCGGTATCCCAGGTTTCGGGATACATAAGAATATTTCAAGTATTAATTGTTCGGTAATCTAGGCGGTACCATGGATGTTTGTAGTGGTTCGAATCCACTTTAAGCAGTAGGTCCTGGTCTAATATGACTGTAGAGCTCTGTGAGGGTAGTGTGACTCGCATATCTTCACACTACACGTGCCCTCTGAGTAGTCTAAATGAGTGACAGCGGTTAAGCCCTTCTTGCTGATGGCATAAAGATGGACTGCCTCGGCTGGAACAATTTAAATACATAGGGAAAGGCGACGGCCATGAAATTTTTACTAAGTGATACTTTCAGTTTAAAATATCTTTAAGGAAATTCAATTAATAAGAAAAGGAATGAGCCTGAATGACCGAGTGTCTAGCGCTCTGATGCTCGGTGCCATGGATGTTTGTGGTGGTTCGGAATCCACTTTAAGCCATAAGTCGGAGTCTCACAGGATCGTAGAGCATTGTCTTGAGGTTGTATCCGTCTTCAGTCCACGTGGTCGACGCTAATGTGAAGCAGCACAATACCCTAGCCATGGACTAGTCGCCTGCGACGGTGTCTTCTGGACCTAGTGTAGGATTTCCTGCACCAGGTGGATTGGTAACAACAACAGAAGATGAATTTCTGTGATTACAAGTACTTTTTTTTTTATCTAAATGGAAAAAAATATTTCACTTGTTTGTGTGTGTCCACAAAATCTTTTTAAATATTCTTATGAAATTCTCTATTTGCTTTCAAAATGTTGGATTTCTGGAAATTGGGCCCAGCATATCAGGTGAAGTGATTTATTATTATTTTTTTTAAATTTGCGTAGAAGATTGTTTCGTATTGATAATTTCCTGTGAGCAGCCCAAACTGGGCTGTATCGACAAACGCTGTTAACCATTTAGCGCTATCCACGGGGGGAAGTGTAGCTTGAAGATCGCTGCGCCAGTCACACTACCCCCACAATGCTCTAAAAATCACATTAGAGCGGGACCTACGGTTTAAAGTGGATTCCGAACCACTACGCTCATCCATGGCACCGCCGGGGACTCCAGCCCGAAACGTGTGACATGAAGTGAAATAATCAAAACTAACAGTTTTTTAATGACAGCAGTGACAACAATGACAGCAGCACACTTTATCAGCAGAATTCAAACATTCGCTTTTTACACTATAATGCACACACTCATTCCGATGAGTATGGTAAATTATATATAACATAAAACAATCAAACTGCAGAAAAGTTTAAAAAAAATGTAAACATACAAAGTATTTTAGGGTGTTCGATAATTTTAATAAATCTAATCTTCTTTCTTTAATATTAATTTACCCTCATTTAGTTTTAATAAGTTTATTCTTAGAAAAAGGATAATTGTCAGAATTTAAAATTTAATTAAATTTAATTAAATATTCAAGGAAAATAACAAAAGAAATTCAAAGTAGAAAAATTATTGATAATTATTTTTTCCGCTGAAATAGACCCAGATGGGCCTTATCCTTACCAAGCATAACCATTATGAAATTCGATCCGATGGCTACATCCATTAATATTAATAAAACATGTTAACGAAGCAAAAGCGGTTTTTGGACATCGTCCACACAACATGAAGGAACATGAGACGACACGAATGACAATCCGGACATCCTAACTTCCCCAAAAGTCATCAGGTAAGAATAAGAGAATCCTCTTCAACAACATCTACTCAAAAATCATTTATAAAATGTAAGTAGTTTTAAGCGAAACTGTAACCTTATTCTTCTTTCATTGGTCAAACCTAATAAAACATCGATTGAGGGAGAGAGGACGACAATTGCATTTGAAAAGACTGTTTAGAAATGAAGACAAAGGAGAATTCATCTTCTCTAAATATCTCATTTCGAAAGCAATTTCGACTGTTTGTTTTGTGTCGAATTATTACTGTCTTCATGCAAAATAGCGCAGCGAAATGAGTAGATGAGACCACTTATTTTTTTCACAAAAAATGAAACATTTCTTGGTCTAATATTTCATTAGTTTCATAACTCAATGCCAAGCAAGCGCCGCAAAACAGATTATTTTTAATGACTTTATGATCCGAAATTCCTGTTGATTAATAGAGGTTGCATTGAAAATAAGTGGTCATCGTTAGTCATCAAGATCGTACTTTTCATTACAATGAAATGAACTTTAAACTAAATAAATTTCTTTTTTAAAAAATGTATTCATAAGCATCACCATCATTAGTGGCGCGACAGTCCCATGGAGGTCAAAGGTCGTCGGCCTACAAGCAGATTTCGAGATCTTTTCTTTTTACGGTATTAGGTTGTCAGACCTTTACGCCCAATGCTTTACGATCACATTAGACCGGTGCATACGGTTTAAAATAGATTCCGACCACTAGAAACATCCATAGCAACGCCGGGACTCGAACCCAAAACCTGTGGCATCGACAGCTGGTCACTCGGTCATCATGTCAGATTCGTAAGCATGGATTTATTAAGGAAATTTAGAATATATAATAAATGCATTTAAGTTAATAAACTACTTCGAAAGAAATTATTTTGAAGTCTTTTTTCTTTATTATAATTTGCCTTCGTGCTCTTGTATTGTAGGCCGCGAACGCACCGCCGATGACAGAGTGATTAGCGCTCGGTGCCACAGGTTTCGGGTTCGAATTCCGGTGGTGCCATGGATATTTGTAGTGGTTTGGAATCCCTTTTAAAACCGTAGGTCCCTGTCTAGCATGACTGTAGAATGTTGGGCGTAGGGCTGACAACCTCAACCCGTAAAAAGAAAACACGTCTCGTCTCGAAATCTGCCAATAGGTAGACGGCCTTGACCCACCATGGGGCGGTTGCGCCACTGATGATGATGACGATAAAAAATGGCCGACTTTTAAAATAAAACAATATAAAAAATTTCGATTTTTTTCTCACAAAAATTGTGATTGATCGTATTTTTTTTATCTTAAAAATATAATTAGTAATTTTTTCGAAAATTTTCGGATTTTCATGGAAGCTTAAAACCGAGAGCATAATTGAAGTTCAGTTCGATTAAAGAAGTAAACATTTGAAGATTAGAAACATGTTTCATTTTTGCGCCACTGATGATGATAATAACGGCTATATTAGAAATTAGGAATATATAATAAATGCATTTAAATTACTAAACTACTTCGAAAGAAATTATTTTGAAATATTTTTCATTTATTGCAATTTGGCCTCGTGCTCCTGATTTATATACGTGGCTTGATGACCAATTGGCTGGCGCTCTGCTCTTTGCTACCACAGGTTTCAGGATAGAATCCTGGCGGTGGCATGGATGTTTGTGAGAAATTCGGAATCCATGTTAAATTGTAGGTCCCAGTCTAATTAGTCCGAAATGTGCACAAAACAATCACAAAACACCAAACAGACTTGTATTCAGCGAAAGCATGACCGATGAGCGACGCAGAGCTTTCGGAAGAGGAAAATGGCCCGTCGTATGTTAGAAAATCCGGAAATTTCCTGATATTTCCTAATTCCCTGATATACTGATCATCATCAGTGGATCAACAGCCGCATTATTGGGCCAAGGTCCTCTGCCCGCTGGCAGATTTCTAGACAGGAGATGGTTTCCTTTTACGAGGTAGGGCTGCCATCAATACTCCCACTCTATACAGCCATATGAGACTGAGACCTACGGTTTAAAGGGGGATTCCGAACCGCAAATTAATTGTTTTATTAATTGTTTATTTAATTTTTGCGACACTGATGATGACTATAATAATAAAATTAGAATATGTAATAAATGGCGCCTGATTGATAAATAATAATTCTGCCTATATAATAAATCTGCCATCCATGGAACCGAAGGGAACTCGAACCCGACACCTGCGGCATCGAGGGCCAGAGCGCTGGACACCTGGTCATTCATGCACCATCCTACCAGCCCTTTTAGAAATGTAGGTTAAAATACATTTCTCAAAGTTTTAAAAAGAATATATTTAAATAATATACAGTAAGCAAAATATTTTTATTCCTTTCCGTACTTTTAAAAGTACTTCTTTTCCCTCAGAAAAAGAAGTCATTTAAAATAAGACTTTTCTTTCTTTTTCCATAGAAAAATAAAAGCAACCCTTAAAATGCATAGAGAAATAATTTCAAAAGAAATAGAAAAGAATCTATTTAACATTCATACAATGCTTTATTCAACTGTGAATTTCCAAAACGGACCCTCTTCTATTGAACTATTCAAATTATGAACATCGGAAACAAGAGCGAATCTTTTCTGAAATAAAAGGGAAAATAAAATCTTCCTTTTTTTTTTCCGCATTTCTGCTAAAAAGCTTTCATGATTGGCTTCCATGTTATTCTCCGTGAAGCTGAAAACTGCATCGGAACTGCGACATTAACGTGATTTGAACCACCCGAAAAGGGGTCTTTAATATGTTTTGATGGAGAACAGATCTCAACAAAAGATAATGATTTTTCATCACTCAAAAATTTAGTAAGATGCAAAGAGAGTTGCAAAAGGCTTATAGTTTGTGTTTGTTTTGGCTGAAAAGTCATATTGTGAAATATTGATAGAGGTTTGTTGAACAGCATCTGTTTATTTTTTTTTTCCGTGTATTTTGCACAAAAAGAAAAAGAAATATGATTTCGAAAGGAAATACGATTTCTATTGCAAAACTTAAATGATCGTTTAGGCCCGCAATCGATTAGGGTTGCTTCAGGTGGATTCTCGCTGCTGGCCTGGTTCAGTTGGGATACGACGTTGCTCGGTTCAATGTTTATTTTTTTTTCTAATGCAGCTGGCAAATACTTAGACAGTTATCTTTTTGTGCCATAAGCAAGGGGCTGCATCGACGTTACTCCTCACTTAGCACTATCCAGGTGATGCGTATAGCGGAAGATAAGCCATGGACGTGGAGTCATACTACCCCCGCAACACTCTACGATCCTATTAGACCAGATTAGTCCTATTAGCTCTTTGTCGATCAGTCCATTAATTTTTTGCTTCATTAAATATTCCATGGGGCTTAATGTAACGTGTCTTATCCTTCATAAATAAACAGGAGAGTTTTTTAAAAATAAGTACAAAACTAATTTATTTGACTTTATCAAAATTCAGACAGTGAGCAGATATCGCTCCCAACAGTGCAAAATGTTTTCTTCAACCGATTACTTGCACATTTATAAGACCATTTATGGCAGCCCTGCCAAATTTCGTAGTTTATTTGAATGTGTGGCTTACATTGCACCGAGTGGGACCTGAATGACGGAGTGGCTGGCGCTCAGTGCCACAGGTTTCGGTGCTATGGATGTTTGCAGTGGTTTTGAATCCACTTTAAACCGTAGGTCACGGTCTCATAGAGTCGTTGAACGTTGTGGGGTAGTGTTATTCGCGTCCGTAGCCTATCTTCCCTCTACACACCTCCTGAGTAGTGAGCAATGAGTAACAGCTGTGCAGCCGTTGCTGATGTCATAAAAGACTCACCGTTTTTTGTATGGCCAGCTTGGCGCAGGAAATGACGGTATTTACCTTTGATGAATGAGTGGAGTTTAACTTGGGATTTGGTTTGAGTCGTATTGAATCTGAATGACACGGCCTGGTGGACAAGTGGCTAACGCCCTGGTCTTTGGAACCACAGGCTTCAGGTTTGCATCCTGGCGGTGGCATAGATGTTTGTGAACGGTTCGGAATCCCACATTAAACAGTATGTCCCTGTCTAATTATTCCAAAGTGTGCACGAAATGATCGTAGAGCGACAAACCAAACCTCTGAATGACCGATTATTTGATGGTTAAGGGCATTATTTTAAAAGTTGCAAATGTTATTAAAATCCAATCTATCTAATTTTACTCTATCTAATTTTATTAAAACTATTAAATCTAAATTTTTATATTTTACTAACTTAAAATTTTTATAGCTTATTATTTTTAATTTTTTATATTTTATATATGTTTCTTGAGCAAACAACTCAGATTTAATTATTCCTTTATAAATTCCTTTAATGTAAGTTCCTTTTGGAATAAATTTTAAATTTTAATTCTTAATTATGTAACTGGACGTATAAAGATTTTATTCTTCAGGTAATCTACAAAAACCAAACCTTTGCTTTTGTTGATTCCATTTTTTATTTCTTTATTAATTACTTACATACTTTTTAATTGATTCATTGAAGTGCTGAACACTGTCTACAGAAGAATACAAATACACATGTATAAATTCAGATGATTTAGAGTTAGAACTTTTTTTTTTTACCTTTAATGTGTGTACATGGTGATTTTAAATGGTTGATTGTGGTTATATAATCATGGTGATTTTAAAATCATGGTTGATCGTGGGGATCATCGAGGTTTTAAAATCATGGTTTATAGCAGGGTCGATCTCATTCGTGCAGCAGTTTAAGGTTAAAAAAGAAGAATAGGTCTCTGGCACTCGGTGCCACAGTTTTCGGGTTCGAGTCCCGGCGGAACCATGGATGTTCGTGGTGGCTTGAAATCCTCTTTTTTTACTGTGGTTCGGAATGCTCTTTTTTGCAGTTACAATCCTATTAGGTCCTGTTCTAATAGGATTGTAAGAATGCTGAGGGTAGTGGGACTCGCGTCCGTAGCCTATCTGCAAGTGCTACACGCACACTCTGAGTAGTGGTCACTCATTGAGCACATAATAACACACATACACCATAAACACACATTGGTTTTATAGCACTGCTGTTACTCAACAGCAGTGCACTGTACTGATGGCATAAAGAGATGAACTGTCTTTGTATTTCCAGCTGAATTACAACAATACTATTATTATTGAAATCAAACAATTATAACGATGCACTTTGAATGAATAGAATAATTTTTTTAATTTTAAAGAAATTAAAAATAGTATTTGCATGTAAAAGAAATTTAATTTTTGTTTTCCAAATCCAGAAAAACGATTTGATCCTGAAACTCGTATGTCATAACTTGACACATCTCAAATAAAATATGTTCATTTTCCAAGATGAGTATTATACGATGATATCTATTAGTACTATATAATTAGTAGCATAAAATTAGTAAATGGTACTATACAATTAACATAGCACTATACAGTTAGTTGCATAGTAGTATACATAGTTTATACAGTTAGCATTATACAATTAGCAGTATTAGTAGCTACAATTAGTAGATTGTACTATAAAAGTAGTATATGTTACTATACAATTAGTAGCACAGTATTATGGAATTAGTAAATGGTACTATAAAATTAGTAAATAGTACTATACAATTAGCAATTAGTACTATACAGTTAGCACTTAGTACTATACAGTTAGTGGCATAGAATTGTACAATTATTACATAGTTCAATATAATTAGTAGTACAATACTATACAATTAGTAACACAGTGCTATGCAATTAGTAGCATCAATGCCACGGATAAATTTCAAACATGTAGCTGAAGAATTTTAACTTCATCTGATGACGAGCATTCCGCCTTCGATTAAAAAAAATTGTTTTCTGTTTTATTTAAAAGTTTTTAAAAAAATCGAGCATTGTTGGCCCGAAAAAAAAAAATAAATAAATGAATAAATTGGTAAACAAGGAAGGAGTAGGTGGAACCGAATTAGGAAAATTATCTAAACAAGTTTTAAAGAATATAAAAGCCAATTCAATGGTCGTGTTAACTACCGGCTGCATTAGTAAAAAAAATAAAAAAATTTTTATGTGTGTGTCTGTACCTTGAGAGAAAAGTCTGGAGCTAATTTGAGAAAAAAATTATACACCTACAACCATACATTTCAAAATAGTACGCTTTATATTATATAATTTCAAGAACAAATATTTTTCGAGTTAGATTTATTCAGAATATACCGCAGATTTGTATACTGTATTGTATATACTGTACTGTATTTGCCAACCCGCGGCGCAAGAAAGAAAATGAGGTCTGATGACTTTAAAGTTCGCAGTTCAAAGCTAAAACAAATAGTGAGCCTTATATTTTCCTATCCATACCCAAAAAAACCAATCCTTTAAAAAAACACTAGAGAAGAAGGCGGAGAAACAGTTTGGGTAGATAAAAGTTTAAAGAAAAGATTTGTTTTATCTGATTCAAAAACGCAGTCGACGTCCTTTAAACACTATTTAAATTCATCCTACCCCCTCAAAAAAAAAAAAAAAAAAGAAAGAAAGAAAAAGAAAATTAACATGAAGCTAAAATTAAATAGAACCGAATCTGATCCCAAAGCATCATTAACCACGAGATACAAAAAAATCGAAGAAATATAAAAAAATAACTCGTAGCACTTATTGGCTCTTGTAAAATAAATGCCGGGAGCAAGATGAATTCAAATAGGGGCGGGATCGATGCACCTCGAAATCTGTTCAAGCCACCCCCGGCCTTGTCGGTACATTAAACCGGGATGTCTCGCTTCATTTTAAAGCCGGAATTCGCAAGTTAGGTCGAAATTTTTTTTTATTATTCTCTTAAATTTAATCACAGAAACCATACTGTAAAAATGCTTGTATGTAAATTTTATCTGTAAGTTAATATGAAATGGATTTATTTTAATAGATGTCTGGTTCTTCAAAATTTGTTTTTTATTTTTAATATAAACACATTTTTAATCATTAATCTTCTTCATCATCCTCATCATCATTGGTGTAACTATACCATGGTGTGCAAAGACCGCCTGCCTACTCACAGATTTCGAGACATGGGATGTTTTTAATTTGATGAGGTAGGGTTGTCCTCCCTATACATCCATGGACCACCTGGACTCGGACCCAAAGCCTGTGGCCCCAATCGTCAGTCACTCAGTCATCAGGACCCAATGAATAATCATGCCTGTATATTATTATATTATTATACTTTAATCATTTTTAATTAAAAATTGGCATAGGAAAAATAATCATAAGAAATTTTTATGCCGTTTTTATATGTAACAAATGAACGATTGTGAATTCTTATTTATGGATATATTTAAATGAATAACCCAATACATCGAAGTGATATTTCAAAAGTTTTAAAATGACTCACTGAAAATACGACGCTTATAAATTGCAAGAGACGCATATTTTAAATTCCCATCACAAACAAAGCAAATATCTAGATGAACTTTCCTGATGCTATTCCTAGTAAAATGAGAGTCTGCATTTGCAAGATGTTTATCCTTTTTTTTTCCCCAAAAAACTAACGTTAATATCAACCCGTTTCTTTTCCTCGAAATTTCCAGAGAAAACCCATTTCGAAAAGAGTTGTCCGTTTTGAGCATCTGTCGTAGCGGCTTTGGGAGCTCTGGACTCATTACAGGGTGATGAATGGACGTCTTTATTCTTTAATCAACCTCGATTGCAGCCCACTGGATGATTCGAATCTAATCTAGGAGGGTTATTTCATTATTAATGTGGTCAATCTCCACCTTGAATCAGATGAGCCTTTTACGTGTAGCTAATCGAGAACTTGATCCATTTTTTGGGTGGAAATGTCGTATTTAATCGTATGGAAGATAAATAGAGTTGAAAATTCTGTTTGTAACAGTTTATCCAATCAATTCAACATGATAATTTTCACTGAAAATATATGTTTTTCGAGTTAGAATAAATATGAAACTATTTTGAGTGAAGATGTTGTTCCACGCGCTACATCTAAGTTTTTGTTAATGAAAACATTTCTCCTTTTAAAGATGAAAATGATTTAAATTTGTTGAAAAGCGATCTATGATGAAAAGGCCTCAACATTCACCCGTCTCATTGCAAATACTTTTGATGCTTAACACTTTTCACAGATGTAAATTTTAATATAATAACTGGGGAATTAAAATCTTAAATAAGTTTTCTTAAACGAATTAAATCTTTTTAAACGGCCTTTTATATGCACACCCATTTTAATTAAATTTAATGAGAAATATAAACTATTAAATTAATAATAGATTAAAGTTCTCACACTATAACGGGAACGAAAATTTAGTACTTTTAAATAAATTCCCTACAGCAAGTTTCGGGCGGGGAAGCGGATGTTTGTAGTGGTTCGAAATCCACTTTAAACCGAAGGTCCCTTGCATCTTAGAGCATTGTGGCGCGTATTGTGACTTGCGTCCGTGGCTTATCTTCGAGCTACACGCGCACCCTGGGTAGTGCTGAATGAGTAACAGCGGTGCAGACTTGCTGAAGGCATAAAGATGAACTGTATCTGTATTTCCAGCTGCATTAAAAAAATGTTAGAATATAAGAAAAAAAAGGCTCTTTCACTTGATAAATCTTATCATGTCTGTTGTGATTTACCAATATATAAATAAAGCTAATTTCTGCTATATTACGTGTTAGTTAAATATTTTTAAAATACGGGTGATTATAATTAAAGTCTCACTTTCAAAATGCTATAAAAAAAACCAGTCGTCACAGTGAGTTTAAATTTGAACTGAAGATATTTGAAGAAAAGGGAAAGGCATAAAAAAAAAATTCCAAAAGTGTATTAATATATGGCGCTGTAAGCGGCCAAAAAGAAAGTGAATTGGGATTGGGCTGTCAGTGATAGTTTGAATCGACATGACATCGTATTTGGCATGAGTTGCCAACATTAAACCCATTGTAATGTTCATATGCTGGATTGTTTCGGTTTTTTGAGACAGAAAAAGTTATTTCCAAGTCATTCAACAGGTGTGACAGTGTGAGTGGAAAGCCCATCCACCGTGGCAAGATCGTACCAATTATTTTTTCTAATACATCTGGTCAAATATGGTCTTTTATGCTATGCAAGGGCTGCACCGATATTACTCACTTAGCACTATTCAGTGGTCACGTGTAGTTTCAATATAAGCTACGGACGGAGTAACACTACCCCCGCAACCTTCTACGATCCTATTAAATCGAGACCTACGGTATAATGTGGATTCAGAACCACTACTAACACCCATGGCATCACCGGGACTCTAACCCGAAACCTGTGGTACGGAGAGCTAGAGCGCTAGCCACTCGGTCATCAGTCCCCGTAGGCCATACCAAATTGGATGGAACAATCGGTGGAACTCTTTTTGAATACCTTAGAGTTTCCTCTTCTTCAAGTATCTTCAGTTCACATTATAACTCATTGTGACGAGTGAGTCTTTTTGACAACATTTTGAAAGTGGGAATTTAATTAAAATCACCCTCTATTATAAATCTGCCACAGTATGAGTAAAAAGCTTGCCGATACAGTAAAAACGAAAGAAAACTAATAATATCTAAGCTAATAATCTTTGTTATAATAAAAGTTTTGTGAAAATTATTACGACTTAATGTAAAATCCCTTATTGTCCAGCGCATTGAAGTCCAAAACAGAAAATCGGCGATCAACAAACTTCAGCAAGAAACTTCTCTGAACCATTGTCACCCAACAATGGCAATTCCAAACGCAGAAACGTGTGCTTTTGTGTCGTAGAAGATTAGACCAGGCATTTACACTTTCTTGGTTTTCTGAAAGAAAACTCTTTGCAAACCTTCGGAAAAGGGAACTTTTTTCTTCTATTACATCTGGACTTGTGATAAACAGTTCGTTTTTCTTACTTTTCTACTTATTTTCTCCATTCTACAACAGAGAATAAATAAAACGAAAAAACCTGGCAACAGAGTCGAAATCTTTTGGGACGATTGTTAAGCGAAAATGGAATTTTGTATTCAATTACAGATTTACAAATAATACGGAGACAGAATAGAAGAGGAAATATTTAAATTTCATAAAATACGAGATGTTTTCTAAAAATTCGATACATTTAAAAAAAAAAATAGTCTATTAGATTAACTAGGACATATTTCAGTCCTGGGTTAGTTTAAAATGATTCAATTTATTCCCCAAAAAAAAAAAAGTTTTGGAGAACTTTGATTTGTCAATTCTGCATTAAGAAAGAATTTATCAGTTAATGAGATTTGGAATCATCGATTTGGAGGATTTGGCTTATTTCGACAAAGAAGCCGGAAAAATCCCGGCGTTTAAAAGGATTTATCTGGAGGAAAACTAATTTATTTCTTTTTGCTTAAGATGTGGATGCATAGAAATAAAATAAAGGCTTTCCAGGCTTCGAATCGCTTTCATACTGAAATCGTGGAACTTTTAAAATGTGTTAAAAAGTTGTGTGCGCAGCCTCAAACTGTAATGATTCATTTACCTGAGGATAGTTTGAGCGACAATTCTGATATATATATATATTTTATTAAAAAATTTCTTTAAAAAATGCGGTTTCACAAAACAGAACATGAGTGAGATGTCATTTTTATTTGTATAAATAAAGTTCTGTACATACATATATAGTGCTTGTAAATAAAAATGAAAATGTTTCCATGAACCTGAAAGTGGTCCTCTTCTTGAAGCCGTTATGGGTCTAGTATATGCCGTTACAAGACAAACGGCAGGAAGAGTTCTCGTAGTGAGCACACAGTAGAAAAGCTTCCGTTCCACGGTATGAGGTATGCAGAACTGCATCGTTGACTGGGTAAATGAAAACTTTTTGTACGTAAATTTCTTCAACTCTTGTCACATCGTATTATCTGAAAGAAGATTTTCTTGTACATACTCCTGAAGCAATGTTGTGTTGTGCTAACAGATTTACTAAGTTGTTTCATATGAAATGAACTTTTTATTATTAGTTGATGTCTGGCACTCACTAACACAGGTTTACTGCAAGTATCCATAACACCTGTTATGGATACTTGCAGTGGTTCGGAATCCCCGTTCAACCGTAGTTCCCTATCTAATAGCTCTTCAGAGCGTGGTTTGGGGAGGGACTCGCGTCCGTAGCATACCTTCAAGCTGCGCGTGTCCGCTGGATATTGTCAAATGAGTAACGCCGTTGCAGTCCTTGCTTGTGGCATCAAGATGAACTACTATTTTACCAGCTGCATTAAATCAGCATACTTAATTAATAATTGATAAGATGACACTAAAAGAAAATTATACGAAAATATATAAACAAATGCGATAAATATAAAAACAAATTATCCCCGATCAACATATTTCACTTTGTGAAATATATCTTCATTACTTCTTGTGTGCCTAAAAAAAAAAGAGTTTTAAAGTATACTATCTCATGGAAAAAAAATTATTTTATGTAAAGTTTAAATGAAATTACCGTTAAATGTTAGCAACAAGTACCAGCACACTGTAATTTAAAAAAATATATAAGACCGTAAAATAAATAATAATAATAAATGATTACAGATTTTAAAGAAAAAAAATAATGATTCTGGAATTGCAGCATAAAAATTTGACTGACTGGAGGCCTCAGTTTTCTACGTTAAACATGCACTTAAAATTGAAAATGGGTGTTGAAATGGTTTGCATGTAAACACTGCATTTTTATAGTGTGAAAACATTAAACTTTTATAAATTTTGTAACGAAGATTAATGTCTGTAATAAACGTGACTCTTTAGTTATAAAAAAAATACTTTTATTTGCAAAAGTGAGCTGAAAGTATTCTTTCCGTATTATTTCACCGAAAAAATTACTTTTCCTTTAGACTGAAATGAATCCTGCTCAACAAAAATTCGCCAACATAATTGTTTTCTTTCACGTTAGCGAGTTTTGAGTTGGAAAATGGCCAAATAAAATACTTCTGAGTAAAAGAAACCATTTTTTTTTAAAGAAGACGCTGATTTCGATTTTGCAGATTTAATACTTAAAATGACAGAATTATTAAAAAAATCAAACTTTTTAGTTTTTTTAATTAAAGAAATGGGTTTTTTTTTTTCAGCTTAGAATCATGAAATAGTTATCTTTTATTCATTATTTTCTGCTTCAGAGTCCTGATGTCCGTGTGGCAAGCTCTGTAGTGCTTTGTGCCAAAAGGTTTCGGGTTCGATTCCGGTGGTGCCAAGGACGTTTGTAGTGAACGTTTAGTGAACAGACGTTTGTAGTGAACGGAATACACTTTAAACCACTGGTCTTCATGTCATATGGCTGTAACAGCGTCATGGAGCTAAAAAAAACACTGCAACAGCTTTAAAACCAGAAAGTATAGTTGCCATTGAATAAATGGTCCCCTAATAAAGTTTATTTCAAGAACAAGTGATTTACTTTCAATGTTCAAGCAGCAAAAATAAACATTTCATTTTTATTTATTCATTGAATAAGAAGAAAGGGAAACGTCAGATATTAAAACATAGTACCCCTTTTACCAAATCATTCAAATGATTTATTTCGAAAAGGAACCCCGAAAGAACCTTCATTCACAGAAAGAGGGGGCACTTCTGAATGGACGTCCGCCGCACCATCGACAGTCGAGACGTCATTTCGCACATAACCAAACCGAATCACTTTTCGGACGAACCAAAAGACCTTTTTCTTTTTTTCCTTCCTTATGAAGTGAAAATACAATTCCGTTAAAAAGCAAAAAAGAGACGAAATAAAATATCGCAAACATTTTCAATCGTTTTTAGTGTCCGCAGCGGCAACATCGGTGGTTGGGATGTCGTCCGTTTCTAGTTCGGGTTCATTGAGCATCCTAAAACAATCTTTCAGTTTGTTTAAGAAAACATTCGGTCGAAAATCCACGCTAAAGAAATCGATTTCCAGAAAAGAGTAAAGTCGATGATTGATTTAGATTAAAGTTTTTGCTTAAAAATGCTTTGATTGAAACAAATGCGGAAGAAAAGGTTCAATACTTACGTGGGTCAGTATTTTTATTATTTTTTCTTTAAAAAAGGAAAATTTGTGAAAATAACTTTTTTTGTAATATATTTATGTTATTTGACAGAAAAATTACTCACTATAGAAAAATCATCAATTAAAAAAATCATTACATTAATTACATTTTTATCGTGAATAAAGATAGCCCAATAATATCGTTCATTGCCATTTAGATTAGGCGAAATTCTTACATATATTATATATATATATGTGTGTGTGTGTGTGTGTGTGTGTGGTTTTTGTGCGTGTTTTAATAAAACTGTATGTTTTCCAACTTGAGCTTCAAGTATCTCAGCCCAACCACACCCAATCTCAATCTGGTTGCCCAGCGTGCACACTGCACTATTGTTATTGCCAATAGCAATAAATGAGGGTTTTCATTTGCATAAGAATTTCATTCATAATAAACATCTTTTTCCCTAATGCAGCTGGCAATACAGAGACAGTTCTTCTTTATGCCACCAACAAGGGCTGCACCGCTGTTACTCATTTAACACTACCCAGGGGGCACGTGTAACTTTGAAGATAGACTGCGCACGCGAGTCACACTGGGCCAAGGCCGTCTGCCTAATAGAAAATTTGGAGACAGATGTTTTCTTTTTATGGGGTAGGGTTGGCAGCCCTACTCCCAACGCTTTACAATCTTATGAGACCGGGAACTATGGTTTAAACTTGATTCAAAACCACTACAAACACCCATGACTCCGCCGGGATGCGAACTCGAAACTGTGGTACCTAGCGCCAGAGCACTAGCCACTCGGCCATCAAGACCCCTAGTTCTCAAACATGTGCCTCAAATATCTGAACCCATACCCATCCAAACCCAGTTAAAATCTAGTTGCCCAATCTGCACACTACCGTATTTTTATTGCCAATGGCAATAAATAATGATTTTCCCACTGGGGAAAAAGGAGGCAGAGAATGCGTTGAAGTCGAAGAGCCCCCGGTCGACCATCCATCTCAACCGACGAAGCTCACGTCCAAAAAATTAAGTTTTTTTTGCTTGCAAACCGTTGATTTACATTTAGACAACTTGCTGCTGATGTTGGAATTTCAAAAGGATCGGTCCATTTCATTTTGGGCCACAAACGCGTCAATCTCGATTGGTAACGAAAACACTGAATGCGCCAACTCATAATGCATTGATTCTTCGTGACCTTTTCGCCAAACAGGAAACCCATATCATTCTACAACCACCGTATTCACATCATGCGACTTCTGGTTATTCCCTAAACTCAAAAAAGACCATCGTGAGTCGATTGAAGAGATTCATCGTGAATCGGCGCGCGCTTTGAAGGCCATCCGGCCGATGACTTTCTAGCATGTATCGACATTGGAAAAAGTTGTCATAAGAGCATTGTGTCTATGGGATTACTTTGAAGGCGGTGAAATAAATTTGGAAGAATAAATAATGGGGTTTTGGAAAAAAAAAATAATTGGTCCTACTTTTTGGGCACAGTATTATGTCACAGTCTCTTATTGGTGATTATAATTACAGTCACACATTTAAAATGCTGTTAAGAAATAACCCCTCATCACAAGGCGTTCACATTTGAACTGAGGATACTTGAAGAAGAGGGAAACTGTATGGCATCAAAAACCGGTCCAGCGATTTTCCCATTCAATTGTGCCTTGCCGTGGTGGATGGGATTTCCACTCACAGTGTCTCAATTGTTGAATGGCTTAAGTCATTTTTTCCGTCAAAAAAAAAAAACGAAACAATCTAGCACATTGAATGCTACAGTTTGTTGAATGTGCAACTGATTTAAAACACGTTGTCATTTCAATTGAAAATATTCACTGGCAGCCGAAATAACTTTGTTTAGGCCGCTTACAGCGCCCTCTATAATTACACCTTGGAACTTTTTTTATGCCGTAACATTTCCCGTTCTTCCCCGTCTTTCAAGTACCTTCAGTTCACATGTGAACTTATTATGAACGAGTGTTTCTTTTTGACAGAATTTTGAAATGGGCCTTTAATAATAATCGCCCTGTATTTAAAAACATTCAGAGAAATGTGTTTGTAACCTTTATTTTATGTAAGTAATGAATACTTTGCTGCCATCTTACCAGCTAAAAAACAGGTCGTGAAATAAAAGCAAACCTGATCTAAAATGGAATATTTTGTGATGAAAGAAACGAAACTGCCAAGTTTAGTTTTTATTAAAAATATAAGAACTCGTGAAAAATGCATTAACATCATTTGTTTCGTTAAAAAAAAAAAGTGATGCTTCACGGAATACAGAGAAACTTTTTAAAATACATTATCGCCAAGATAAATCAGACGGGCCCAAACCAGACGGGCCCCACTTTCGAAAGATAAATAAATAAAATAAAAAGGGCCCATGAATTCGAACGACCAGTCTTTTAAAACCCATAAAGTAAGTGCACCTCCGGGAAACCGATTTAAATGTCGTTTGGAGGGGGGATTAGGGTGGAAGGGCAGCCCGTGGAAGATTCTAGAAGAGCCTAACAACTTATTCGCTCACGTGCTTCTCATGATGGCAACTCACTGGCTCGGAATAAACTCCCCCATGCCATCAAAAAAAAGCACCGATTTGAACGCCCCCCCCTCCGGGGGTCTGACTGAGGAAGAGAGGAGTGGGGTGGACAATTCAGTGAAAAGTATCGATCAAGGGCCGCGAGTTGTTTGTGAGAATTCATTATTTGACTCAAATAGGCATGTGATTCGAAATTAAAGAGCAGAGAAGAGAGCTTGAAGTTAAGTTCTTGGGAAAGAATGGACTGCCTTTGTTTTCAATTATAATACGATACGATTTTTATTCCTGTTATAGGAATTCTTATTATCTTATAGTAATTGGAAAGTAAGATACAATGGAGCCCAGATTCGATAGAAATTTTATATTGAATATATTTATTTTGTACTATTAACATATATTTAACGTATTTAATTTTATATTTATTATATTTAATATATTTTTTATATTAATAAACATGTTATATTCGAAGTACTAAACAGACGTGCGGAGTTGAGCCTTTGTGATTGTGTCGAAATCAGGATTCTGTTTAAAAATCAAACTCTTTTATAAAAAAATCATTTTTATTTTGCAAAAAATTCTACGAAATAAAATGAAATGCAAAGAAGGCAATTGAATTGTGTTGCTGTTGCATATCACCCAGCGATATATATACAATTGTATATATATATATATATATATATATATATTACAATTTCTTTTTTTAGTCTCTATAATACAAGTATACACATTCACCTAATAAAAAATACAATAATGTCGTTGAACTACATTTTTAATAAAACGCACTACGACATGCGAATTATTTATGATCAGATTTTGTTGAAAATGAAAATTCTACCCTGTGTGGCTTCTTTTACAAGATTTCTCTCTCGTCTGTTGGCTGGGAAAACGCAATTCCATTCCATTTGAATTTTTCCCAAGATATTTACTTAAGAATTCCAGTTCTGCTATGTTTAGATTCCACCCTTACATTTCTTTTTAAAATAAAAAAAGTCTTATTTAAAAATTTTTTCATGAGATTTTAAATATTCATATACTGAAAGAAAGAACCACACAGGAACCACATTTTTTTGATTCATATATTTTTTACATATTTGTATCATTTTTGAGATACAAATCTAAACTTTTAGACTGGCTGATTTTTGTATGGGAACCTGAAGGCTGACTTTCTAGCGCTCTGGCTGTCGAAACCACATGTTTCGGTTTGATTCCGGCTGTGTCCTGGATGTTGTAGTGGTTCAGAATCCACTTCAAACCGTAGGTCCCGGTCTCATAGGATCGTAGGGCGTTGCGGTGGTAGTGTTGCGCCGCGTCCGCAGCCTATCTTCAAGCGACACGTGCGACCTGGGGAGTGCTCAATGAGTCACAGTGGTGCAGCCTTTGCTTATGGCATAAAGATGAACGGTCTCTGTATTGCCAGCTGCATTGGAGCAACAGCAACATACAAATATGCAATGTAAAATAATTCTAAATTTTTCACTTCATTTATAGAGGACAAACACAAAGATATGTTTTAAATAAAGAATTACCATTATATTCACGAAATGCCAGTAGAGGACATTGCGTCTTA
>BPLR01013702.1:0-179577 GCA_021605095.1 Caerostris extrusa | reverse complement strand
GGATTCATTTCAATTATTTGTTAGTTGTAATGCTTAAGTTAAATTTTCTGCGTATTATGCTTGTCATTAAGCTTACCTATCAAGTGTAAATAAAAACCGAGTTATTATCATTCTGTGCTTTTGTCCAACTTATCACAGCAACAATAAGTTATTTCGCCGTCGCGGGCTGGATGGTTTCCGGGCCATAGTTTGGAGACCCTGGTTTAGAGGAACCTGAGATTTGCCAACTTTTTATTTTGTCCCCAAGTAGGCGACCAGACCCCAAACGTGATTTTTTTATTCCGAAGTCAGTTTCAATTCTTAATTTGATACCGTACTTTGAAATCTTTTAGAACTTTTCCCGTTTTTGACATATCACTCTTTGAAGTCAACGGTACTAAACAAAAGGAACGGCCGTAGGTGACACGGGTATCATATTTAAATCACAAAAATCCAAGTCAAGCTACTAGAAAACTACAATAGTGTATTCTAAATATATTATAAATGTATTGCAATCTTTCAATTCTTACACTTGAACATTGCAATAAATAAACAAAATACTGTTTTTAAGATGGAGCAATAAAAAAAAAAAAAAAAAAAATTTCGAAAAATTAAACTATCCAATGAAGAAACCCTCGTGTAAAATTTGTAAATTATCTTGGGTCATTTTCAATGAAAATTAAACTGGGAAAAAACACACAAAAACCTACATTATCAGGAATAAATTTAAACCAATTATCAGAAGCAACTCAAAATTAAATATTAGAACTATAAGATCATTCACTACAAAAATTAAACTAATTATGATTTATGTCTTCCCTACATAGGCAGCAATAACAACCAGCACCATCAAACAATTGCAAATTTACAACAAAATTTTAAAAATGTAAACACCTTTTAAGGCATGTACGAAATAATTTATTCACGAGAATCTCAATATTATAGATCACTTTATAATCTCCATAGTAATTTCTTTAAAATTAATTACTATTGATATTATAAAAGTGGATTATATTGCAGGCAGTAGTATTCTAAATTATCAAATTATAGATGGTGATGTTAATATCAGACAATATTCCATTCTCTGCAAAAAAAAAACGAGTAATACTAAAAACAACCTCTCACTTCAAATTTTCAATACATTCTCAAAACAACTGTTAGATATTGGCGATGGAAAAGTTGCTGTACATAATATTGGATGCATAAAATTGCCGACAGATTTCTGCACAATCATCGACTCGCAAAATAATCTCATCGACCACATATTTCCCGATGTATGCACACAATTCAAAAATCGTGATTGGTTGGCAGAAAGAGCAATTTTGGCAGCAAAAATGTGGACGTCAATGGTTTAAATTCCAAGATACAACAGTTGTTGCCAGGGGACTTGGTGTCATACAAAATCGATTGATACAGTTTGCGATGCCAATGAAGCTGTAAATTATCCAATTGAGTTTTTGAATTCAGTGGATTTGATAGGAATACCACCGCATCATTTACAATTAAAGGTTGGATCTCCGGTTATTTTGATTCGTAATTCGAACCTGCCACGGCTCCGCAATGGAACACGATTAATCATTAAAAAATTAATGAAAAACGTTATCGAAGCCAGCATTTTGAATGGCAAGTACCGAGGCGAAAATATATTGCTGCCATGAATCCCTATGATTTCCACAGATGTGCTAATTGAATTCAAACGTATTCAATTTCCAATTAGGTTGCCATTCGCAATGACAATAAGTCGCAAGGCCAAACGATGTCTGTTTGTGGCTTAGATTTGGGAGCACCATGTTTTTCCCACGAACAACTACACGTGGCATGTTCGCGTGAGGGCAAACCGTCCAGTTTGTTTGTGTTGGCTAATGACGGACTAACCAAAAATATTGTACACTCCATTGCACTCAGAGATTGATGTTGATAATTTTTTAATTGCCATAATTAGTAGTAAATATGTAAATAACTATTTTTGATGTATATACAGGTATTATATAATGTAATTTAAAGTATATTTATTAATTTAATAAAAATATAATAAATAAATGGTTAGTGTATTATCATTTTATACGCCGTCATTGTCTGCAACGTTCCATTCCCTTCCAATCATAACCACATTTCCACACACTTATAGTAAGTTAGTTTTTTTTTTTTTTTTAACTAAAAAAAAATATTTTATAGAAATAACGTATATGGCAAAACAACGTTTGCCGGGTCATCTAGTATATATAATATATATATAATTTGATTATTACGAGTAATATTTAGACAGCTTGGTACAGGTATTTCACAACATTGATAAATATACTATGCATGCCATACACTTTTATATTATAGCAATATAAAATGAATTTAAAAAGTTTTGACGCAATATTGTACATAAAAAACAACCATGAATGAGTATTTTTTGGCAGTTTTTTGTAGCATATAATTAAAAATATCTTTTAGAAAATTCTTAAATAATTAAAAAATAATTAAAATTTTAATAATTAATTTTAAAAATAAATATTTAAAAATAATCAAAAACAATATAATCATTAAATTAATAAACATTGGAATATGTAGTTTGCTACAGAAATATGAAAAAGAAACGTTGAATGCGTCACTAAAAGAAAAGGTCTTGCAAAAGAACGACTTTGCCAACCTATAAATTCGAATCATTTCAATGTATTGTTGATATATTTCATATTTGGTATCAACAATTTCAAACATACACATATTTTCCTATATGCACTATCATTTATATACTGCCTCATAAAAGCAATAGTATACGTTGTTCAACGTCGGCAATCACTAAGTAGTACGAATCATTTTAAAATGAGCGATTCAGATTCCATACTGATTCGAAATAAACATTCGCGTTTATTTCTTGCATCTGGCAGTATGTTCATTGCAAAACAAATGCGATTTTGTCTCCTGCAGTTGAAATGTCCAGCATATTTAATCATAAATCTTTACATTAAAATAGATGGTTAACTGTTGTGGAGTAAGTAATTTGTATAAAAAACAATGCACATATTGAAACTTTTCATAGTAAAATAATAAACAAAAATATCTTCATTTCTCGAAAGTGAAAATATTTGCAGTGCATTTTTGTATATGTATGCAATGTCTTCGAAAACTACAAATAAAGGTGTTGTCTGGTTACACAATGAAGTATGCGCTCTATTAGACGTTTGGGCGGATCGACAAATTCAACAGCAATTAGCCGGGAGACTTCACAACATGTGTGTATATGAGAAAATATCCAAAAGATTGGCAGATCTGGGTATTAATAGAACCGGCGAACAATGTCGAGAAAAAATTAAAAAATTGAAAAGGGACTACAAGACAGTTGTGGATAATAATTATTCTCCTGCATTTGCAAGAAAATTGTTAGGAAGTTACGATAAAGTAAATGAAATTTTTGGCAAATGTACAATAGTAAAACCATCATTTGTTATCGAAAGTATAGTTTACAATGAAAATTTTTCAAATAATGAAGTGGATACTAAAATAGAATCTTGCCTCCAACAAACAGAAAGTGGTTCAAATTCACAATCAGATAAGCAAAATGATATTACTCAGCAGACAGAAACCAAAAACTGGTTTCCTGATTCTTTAAATGTTTCAAGTATGTGTAAAGAGAAACACCCAAAAACCTCTAATACTTTAAATGCTACAAGTATCAAGTCATGGTCTAAAAATAATACCAACTGGAATAAATTTAAAAACAAAATTAAACGTCACTTAGAAAATCAGAGACACTTACATAAAAAATTAATTAAAAAACAGACAGTTCTACATAAAAATTTATAGCATTAGAAAGAAAAAGAACCAATGATGAAATAGAAAAAGAACACAAGAATCTTATAATTTTAGAAAATCAAAAGACGTAATGACAGAGAACAAGAAATAACACTATTTAAATCACTGTTACATGGAATTGCAGACAAACGAGGTGTAAAACTATCATTTTGTAGTGAAATCATTAATAGAACAGATTCATGACTTAAATATAATTTTTTAATATTTGTATTACTACAAAACATGGCAAAATTGATTTCTATTTAAATAAATTGTATTAAACAGTAGTTTGTAATAAAAATCTATAAAAAAAAAATGTCTATTTATATATTAAGTAAGTGTGAAGTTATATAATGATATTTGAGATCTTACATCAATTTTTTTAAGATTACATTTTTTAATTAGTTTATGAATTCTTTTTAGTAGCTTATAAATAAAATATTATGAAATTAATCAAATCAAAAATTTAAATTACTATAGAATAACATAACTGAATTAGAAACAAAACCATATAAAATTTTCATACAAAATTATTCAATGAGATATATTGCCATAGTAAATTTTTACTATTAAAAATATAGCAATTTTCTAATATAAATTTATAAAAAAGTAATAATTAAGATTTTCTATTAATTAAATTTTTATTACACTATAGTAATAATTTTAGTCATTTCCATACAAGATATTTAAATGTCAACATTCCAAATTAATTAAAACCAATAACTTAATTTTTTACATAAATAAGTCATCCAATCTGCTTCCTTTTTTCAATACATGGAAATAAGTACTTTTTCAAAAAAATTCCATTACTGAATGATACATATAGTAGCTTTATTACTATAGATAGTTCTAATATTAGAAGAGAAAGTTTCCCCTTATCTTAATATTTTTATTTCATATTTGATAGTTTGTGAATATCATATAACATTGTTACTGAAATGTGAATAAAATGAATTTTAAAAAGAATTGTTGATTGTTTTCTTAAATCAAGAGAAAAATTGCATCCACAATTATTTAATAAAAGATAAATAAAATTTGATATGAGTTGAAAAAGTTTGACAGATAAAAAATATTTAAAATTATAATTTTTGACAATTTTAAAATTTAAGAATTTAATTTTTTTGCAATTTAATAAAAAAAATAATTTTTCAGTTTTTAATATTTGCCTCCCTTGCTTCGAGTAACATTAACAATAAAATTTATCAAGGAAGAATATTAAAATGTAACTTCCGTCACACCCATCTTGCGATACATACAAGAATGATATAAATAATCTTTCATTCAATACATTACTTATAAATTTAGTTTAGATAATATTTAGACAAATTTTAACTTCACAAAATAAAATAAATTAAAACATAAAATTGTTCATTAAAAAAATATTTTTTTTAAACGTATATAAAAATTAAACATAAAATAAAGGAATACAATAAAAGCATAGAAGAAAATGTGTAAAGAGATTAAACAGCTCAATGGAGAGTAAATGTTGACCTGTGTCTAAATTTAATAGTTAAAAAAATATGTATAAACCACAGGGTGTGCATTTTTGAAGGAGTCAGTTTAAAAATCCGACTACCAACTGTTATTAAAAAGAAAAAAAGTTTTCACAGTTTCAAAAATAATATTAAATGTTTTCCGAGGCAATTTAGATGTATCTTTCAGTTACTATTTTAGCAACATTTGAAGTAAAAGTGATTTTTCTCAGCTCTGAGGCTTATAAAAAAACTATCTGGGAACAACAATGAAAGATCTTTTTTGTTATTAAGAAGAAAAAAAGTTTCATGTATTACAACAATAGTATCTTGATGCTTAGAATGTAGAATTTTTTTGTCCTATACTATTCTATATTACTTTGGTACTGTTACTTTTATATATGTATTTTTATAAGCAAATTTAGAGTATAAGAATGTCTGAAGTTAGTACAACACTACATTTAAAAGATATAAAAAAGCATTTGAAAAGAAAAAAACTGTTTTTATTGATATAGAATTTCAATATAAGTTATTGAATTTATGTCACAAATTCATTATTAAAGATCATAGTAAATAAATTTACAGAAAAGAGTCCATAAGAAAGAAAAAAAAAAATCCTAACTCAGGAGTTGGAAATTTTTTAGTCTACTCATCATCACTGGATATAAACATATTATGCAATGCATAGGATAATTATGGTCGTCAGTTCTAAAACGTTTTTTTAATAATTAAATACTATCTTATTTGATCTTTGTTATTTATAAAAGATTAAAAAAACTTATGCAAATTTAATAAGTAAAAATAGTACATTTTAGACTTAAAAAGAAACCTATCATTTATTTAAAAATTATAACAAATAAAGAAGACTAATTAAGAAATTGAATGAAATCAAAGATGTATTGCAAGTTGGAAAATAACAAAATTTATTAACCTGCCCAGATTTAGGAGAGTTAAAATGTAAGTTTATGAAGTTAAATTAATTTTATAAAGAAATTATGCAAATATTATAAAGACCTTTTCAACAAACTTTTTAAAATCAATATTACTTATAGAAATTTTATCTTAACAATTGTTATCTACATTTTTTATCTTTATTAATAGAATTTTATTTAAATTCTACAAATCCAATGATAAAAGAATATATCTAAAGTTTATCGGAAAGTACCATTCCATGACAATCAATAAATAGTGCAACACTAATCAACTTTTTTATATAATTTAAACCAGAATGAAGATTAAAAGAAGCTATAAGAAAATAAATTTATTAATAGCATATGATATATTATGTCGGTTGTTTTTTAAAACTTTTATGAATCATTACTTCAAATTTTCCTTTCTCAACTAATTTTACATAGGAAAGAAAACACTAAAAATGTATAATCAACTTTAATATTATTACTGTCTCTCTGCTTAAGCAAATGCACATGTGAAAAGTTGCAAAAGAATGTAGACACCCTTTCACCCATGACTTAAAAAATGTTCTTTTGTTATAATGCAACAAGATTTAGAAATTAAAAAAAGTTATGAAATACCTAAAAAAAAAAGGTGGAAGAAGAGACCCAGTGAAATTTTTCACTTTCATAACAAAATTATACTTAGAAAAACACACACAATAAATCTATAAAAAATGCATTGATTAAACTGATCATGCATGATTATATTTAAAAAAACCCTTTTAAAATAAAGATCCTGGTTTCTAGGAATATAAAGAAAGATTTTTCGATCTAATGGCATTTTAATAGATATTGGCTTTTACATTTTTCCTTTCAGAGTTTAATATTATACTGAAATTATTTACAAATATTTCTAACTAAAAAAAATACTGAAACCATTTCTGTAAATATATTTTTAAATTTCTTTTCTTCTTTCTTTGAAAAATTCCTGTTAATTATGATGCTATTGTGACAAACACGACTATAATATGTTACTTCAATTATAGAAATTTCAACATTATCAAGATTATTTCCTTCATTAAATTTGTTTGCAGTAACATTTTATTATAAAGACTAAATGTTCATATTTTTCAATAAAAAAAAAGCTTGATTATTATATAACTTACAAAAAAAAATTATAATTTAAAATAGTTTAAGTAGTATGTACAAGTAGTTTCATGTAGTAGTACCTCATACTTATACATGAATCATAAAATAATCAGTGAATATAAATAGTTTTATTCATGAGCAAGTCTGTTTATGTTTTCAATATATATTATTATTATATTAATATAAATTATATTGAATATGAGCAAACTTATTATATTGAATTTGAGCAAATTAAAATTTAACAAACCCAATAAGTCATAATTAATAATCAACTTGGTGTAACATATATGTTGGGTAAAATTATTCAAGTATAGACTGAAAGAAAAATTATAAATCTTTTATCTTCTTGATCAAGACTTCAGCAATATATTTACTTCTTTCAAACCTACTTAATTGTGTAAAATTTAACTTAGTAAAACACAAAAGGAAATGTATAATTATATTTTTAATTTTTATTTCGGCAATCATGTACCAAATAGTTTCTGTTCAGAGATACGTTTACATAAAATACATAATGCATGCAAATTTGATTGTCATAAATGAAACTACGATTTATGCTTTTACTTTGCCCAGAAAAATGCTAAATGAAACTAAGCAATTCAAATCTTTTTTTTATTAACTAATAAAAAAATTAATACAGATATTTTGAGCTTTGGATATAAATATTTAATAAGTCCAAAAATGGAAGGGGCTTGGTTACCTTAATTTTAAGTAAATACACAGATGTATAGATAGATGATATTTAAGCAGAATATTTTTGTATAAAGTTAAAGTGGCAACAAAAATACATTTTTATGCCAAACAGAGAGAGACATTAAATTATTTAATAGATATATATCCAAAATTAAACCTCTACCACACTTTTAAATATTCTTAAAAAAAAATTTATAATAAATATTAAGAAGGAAGTTGAGAGACTATAGTAAAAGACAAACAAAAAATATTCAAAACAAAAATCAAGTGTCAAAAATAATTATAATAAAATTACTGATAAACAGGCTGAATAAGACCCAAAAGGAAAATTTAAAGGCCGAATAACTGATTCAAAATTAAAATTATTTATTGATTAAATAAATACTTAAAAAGAAATAAATTAGAATCAACAGGAAAACGGTAAATATGACTTACTTTTTCTTCCTCTGTTTAGGTCGATTTGATGGGCCCCATAAAATGTAAGATCCAGCGATTGCTAAAGCAGCAGCAGCACTTATATACAGCCAATAAGTCATTGAACTGTTAAGAAAGTATAAAAAAGGATTATTTGTAAAATAGTGCCCCTCCAACTTAACTGGTTTATGTTTACATTCGCAAGAAGGAAAACGTGACAAACAGTTATGATTGAAGTTAAATTATAGTGAAGTGTTAATTCATCGCAAAATTCAAAATTATCTCCTTTATGTGTGTATATATATATATATATATATATATATATATATATATATATATATATGCCATCATTATAATATTAAAAGCATTAAGT
Source organism: Caerostris extrusa (assembly GCA_021605095.1). Taxonomy (NCBI): domain Eukaryota; kingdom Metazoa; phylum Arthropoda; class Arachnida; order Araneae; family Araneidae; genus Caerostris; species Caerostris extrusa. Next base: position 170,824 of record BPLR01013702.1, on the reverse strand, counting down.
TTAGATGAATATTTAAATATTTTTGGTCAAAATGTTTATTTTTGATTGTTAAACTCGTGCATAGAAGTTTAAAATAATTTTAAGACGTTCTTTTTTGTGTTTGAATAGAAAGTTTTGAATGAAGAAAATATTAGTTAAATTATTTGTATATATAATTAATACTTTAGATTTGTAATGTTTAAATATACATAAAATGCGGATTGATTGAATTTGAAATAATAACGGAGAGTTAGTGAGAGTAGTATAGAGTGTAACTTTTGAATGCGAGATTTAAGGGACCCATGCAAAGATAAATTACTTGCAGTTAATCTACCGACGTAGGAAGTACCAGAAAAATGTATTACAATACTGGAAAATGCAGTACTGTCAGATAGTCTGCAAAATTAATTCAGTTTCTTTTTCAAATTCAATTCGAAATTCTTATTCAAAATCCTAAACCATTAAACAAAAGTCAGTTAAAGTAGTGATTGACATTACAAAAACCTTCTAAACTCAGTTGCATATCAAATAATGGTTTTGTTTATCTCACTGAAAACAGACAAAATCTCAATCAACCAAAAACTTTTGTAGCTTCTCAGCAGAAATAAATAGGAGATTATACATGAAGATCCCAAGAATGCTCAAAAAAAGGAGAAGTGGCTAATGATCCTGCAAAACCATCTCTTGTTATGCTAACCCCTATAACTTTGACCTGTATGAATTTGTTGAAACTTTTTTAAAACAGAAAATCGACTATCTGAAAGATATGGGAAAGTTTATCTCCAAATTAATATACCTAAAGAAAAAATCACAAACTATCTGAGAACTTCTTAAGTCGAATACTATGTTGTAAAGTTACAGAGCGAAAGGTCACTTAAAGGGGTTATAAAAGAACTACCAATTAATACAAAGTAAGAACTTGTCTTATTTATCTGTAATTGTAAACAACGTTGCACGGTTAAGGAAATATGAGATGAAGATCCTTTCCTATTTCCATGGCAAAGCTAAATGGAACACAAAATATATTCAGAATTTCTGAAACGTTTTATCTCTACTACCAAAGAAGATTTTCATAAAAATAGTGCATTTTAATGTTTTAATTGCAATTTTTTTTTTTTTTTTTTTTTTTTTTTTTTTTTTTAATGATTTGACCAGAAATTGTCGGTTAACAAGTTGCTTGAAATGTGGAGAGAACCAGATCAAAAGAAAAACTCCAAGAATTTATGTACACCAATTTCAATAACAAACGACTTCACCGAAAGATGTTCAGTTTTCCCCAAACCACAACTCAAGAAAGAACAAGCCATGTTTAATACTTCTTCGACCCGCACTTTAACATTCACTGCTAAATAAGTCAAAGCAACAAGATCCTTTTACTGAAGCTGTTGGTGACATAACTCTAAGACCTCTGCATATCAAATTTCAAAAGATAATACAATTCCCACTTTATTTTCATCATTAGACATTCTGGCTTCAGTTACTCTATTTAAAGAACTCAATCTCATAAAGCAAGGCAATCCAAAATTATTTGAATTGTTACCTAATATTCAAAGTATTAAAAATCAGTTAAACAATTTAAATTTATGTAATATATTTCGTCAGCTATCCATGATTTTATCATTCATTCATCCTTCTACAATATATTAATACATCGTAATTATTTACATATTTTTTTTCTGGAATGTGAATGGTGTTCCAAGTAAAATTATGAGCTAACTAATTTCATCAAAGTTCATATTGATATTATACTCATCCAAAAAACGTATCTTAACAACAACAACAACAACAACAACAAAAAAAATCTACATAGCCCATTACAATTGCTTCAGAAATGATTGGGAAATTCCCCGCTAATGATCAGCTTTCTGAATGAATTGCTATTCTTGCAAAAAACGTTTTTACCTATCAGCAAATCAACGTTCATTTATTTATTTTTTAAATTTCTTTCCCGAGCTATTCTTATTGGTTTATTTAAAAATCTTTCATGTGCTTTTATATAAAATTTCTTCCTTTTGCTTTTTTTTCATAAAATTGTTTGGAATTCTATTGTCTATATTTTAATTAAGATTTTTCTTTTTTTCTCTGAATGATAATTGATGGTCATGTTTTATTAGATATGATTTATTGATACTTTTTATTTCTTTCGGTACGCTGTTATGCGTTTTGTTCTTACATTAAATTCTAAATTTTATATATAACCTGTATATCGGTCCATCCGATTACAATTTTTTAAATAGTTTATCCATTTTTCTTTAATTACGGTTTTTACATTAAAAAAATTTTACATTTTCCACCTTATATATTCATGTTTAACATTTGTATTATGGTAGCAAAAAAGCTTTCAAATATTAAATAAAATATTTGCTATTTTAAGATTTCAACAATGCATACAAAAACGAAACTTTATTAGTACATGGTATATCAAAAAGAAGGTAAATGAACGTGGTTCGAATAGTTTCGCATTTTATACTAGACATCTATTTTTCTTGGTCAAAATTACGACTGCAAATTATGTACACTGGGGAAATTACTGTATTAAAAGTATGTTACACTGACACTTTTAAAATATTTTTATTTAAGTAAATAAAGGATTTAAAACTACAAGGAAAAAAAGGAAACGAAGCACAAATTTTGTTTTGTTACCCGATTGGATTAATAAAAGAATATAATTTTAAATTTCAAAATATTATGCATGAAAAGTTTTGATATTTTCTTTTCACAAAAGTTTAAATTATTAAATTTCATGATTTGTATATGATTGTACGTACAAAATCTTTAAAACCATCTTACATGAAATGTAACATAATGTGTATTTTTTTCTAATAAGAATGATGTAGGAAATTAGAACTAGATATATATTAGTTCAAGTAATTATTTATTAGAAGATTTCTAGGTTAGAGACATACAAATTACAACGTGACAGTTTGATTTTTTACTTGAATTTTTTTTTTTTTTTTCCAAAAATTGTTTCATTGTTTTCTTATTCTAATCATATTTTAACTAAGGAAAAAAAAAATTTTTTTATTTCAATTTACTTACCTGAATAAATAAAGAGGACGAGAAATAATTACCCTCATCGAGTGTTTAAAATTTTTGCTTTTCATAGAATTTATTACCAATAAAAATTCTCGCACTATTATTTTAGAACTTGGTAAAATGCCGAAGTTAGTGAGTTAATTCTCTGCTTAGAAATTTTTAGGTGATGCAGGATCAGCAAACTATTATGAATTATTTGAATTAAATGAATGCCAATGCCATCTAGATTCATACATTTTGTTTCGTGCACCTAGTACTGCTAAACGTGGAATCAGGGTGGCTTGGTGATTAGAGCGTTGGGCTTTTGGAGAATGGAACTCAGCACAAGTGAAGTCCGCAAGTGAGTCAAAGCAAGAGATCCTATATTAAACCGAATATATACCTTTCATCGGGTTCGAAAAGTAGGATGCGACCTCTCTCTCTCTCTCTGTATATATATATATAGGACAAAACCACAAAAGTAGTAAAAATCACAAGAAAAAAACCGAAAAAGAGAATAGGAACTTTTCTGAAATACAATACTAATACTTGATAAACAAAATCATAACAGCACGCGCCTTATATAAATTAAAAGAAAGCCCCCGCTGTATATGGCATTGTATTTCGGTGGTTTTCTTTTAATATCGTATTGTGAAAGCTATGGAATATGTTAAGTAGTGGACATTTTTGAATTTTGGTGTTTAAATGAACTTATATGTTTGAATGATCTATCAGTTTTCAAAGTGTAAATCTACAGTAAAATTGATTTGTGGTTAATTAAATTTTAATACCATTGAAAAGAAGGATGTAAAAAAAAAAAAAAAAAAAAAAAAAAAAGAATCTGTAAGTAATGTCACCAAGAAAAGTTAATGTGATTTAACGCACTGAATTGAATTCTACGGCAATGGACATTTCTTCTGGAGTACCTATGATGCCTAAAAAAAACCACTAAAGCTCCAAGATAGAATTAATAAAAGGGTTGCAAGAGATAGTTACAGCAAAGAAAAGTTTATCTAGAAAAATACAAATTTCAAATTAAACATGGTAGCAAAAAATGTGAGCATTGCTCAAGAGACAGTTTAGAATAAAGGGAGGCTGAGAGAAATCTGGAAAAAGAATAAATTATGGGCCTTTTGACATACCTTATTGGGAAGACTTTGAGTTTATCAACTGAATTATTATATTGTAATAATCGGTTGTATATCTTTTAGTTTCACCTAGGGAACTAAAGATGTTAATAATTTTTTCAAGAAGAACATCGCCTTTTGGATCAAGGCTGGGTTGAACTCACTTGAAAGCTTCATGCTCACTTGAACTAGTTTAGATCCTGGAAGAACAATTTACTGTTGCTAAATTGTCGAACCATCAGTGGTGACAGTCTATTTTGAATTTGGATACTATTGTCTACAATTTGTATTAGAATTTTTTTCCAGGAGTTCAAACTGGTTGACAGCAGGAATTGCAGCTGGTTGCGTCGTTTAAGGGCTTTTTGCTGCTAGTTGCAAAGCTGGTTGAGCGAATTTTTTCTGCTTTGCTTTATTCTGTTCAGTTTTATTCTTGCATAACAGTTTAAAATCGCATCACGATGCATTGTTGTTGGCACGATCTGTTTCTGAACAAGGGTATAACGGAATTTTAATGAACTGTAAAAAGAAAACTTTATTAACATAGATGGACGTTTTGAGGGAGACGACTTTGACAACAACGACAGCGTGTAAGTGCCTGCGGGAGTGTTAGCAGCTGAAGACTGTCAAAAATTATTGGAATGCTGGAAAACTTATCGAAACAAATAAAAGTTAATCCTAATATTGAAATATTCTTCCATACGACAAGCAAATGTGGGACAGTAACCCATAAAAGTTCTCCCGAAAGGCAATGTCCTCCCTATATCACTGTGCCTAGAGCTGAATTGCCCCTTTACAGTTTAGGAATGATGTGAGTGAGAAGTCTGATTGGGCTCTTTGACCTTCTCCTATCATATGAGATCGAGACCTACGGTTTAAAGTGGATTCCGAACCACTATAAGCATCTATGGCGCCGCCGGGACTCGAATCAAAACCTTTGGTACTGAGTGTCAGAGCGCTAGCCCCTCGGCCATCAGGCCCCTTCCCCATGTCACTGAATGCTTATCGGTAAACTATATCATAGAACTATTGAAATGCATATCTGTGGGTTATTTATGATATACATCAGTGGAACACGTTGACCTACAGATGCACAACAAAATTTCTTTTTTTTTCGAAATAACCTTAGAATTTCCGAACGATAAACAATATAGTTCGTTGCTGCAAAAAATTTTGAAGAGAAAAAAAAAAAAAGAATATATGCAGACATTGATGCTGTGATACATTAGCATTACAATTTTAGAAAATAAATAAATTGTTCGTCACATATTTAATTTTAATAAAGATGTTTTATTTGAAATTGTTAATCTCGTTTTATTTGCTGAAAAAAGGAAGACGTTTTTTTTTGGGCAATTATTTATTTTTTGTATTTTAGTTCCTCGCTTTATTCAGTTTCAAACAGTCCCAGAAAAATGCTGGAACCGAATATTTAGACTGTGAGAGATGTTGTTGTATATATATTTTTATTAGAAAATACCTATTAATTGTGCTGTTTTACTTTTAATGAGCGAATGTAAGCGAATTAAAGTGAGGGAAAAAAGAAGGCAGGATGTTAGCTCGCGCCTTAGACCTCTATGCCACAAAAAGCTTTTCGATGCTGCATTTTTATAAAAGTAGTAGAAAACTGTTTAAAATTTTCAAACTCGGATTTTCTTGAAAATTATTGATATATTGTAATTTTGTACAATTAATATCTGAGTCAGAACTTGCCCGCAATATGAATTTTAATCAAATGGATAACGAACAGTTCATGACACGTACTTGTTAATTGTTTAACATTTATGCATGATGGTCTTTAATACTACTATGTCTAAAAAGTAAGATCAATTTTCCATTTAAAATTCCCGTGGCTTAAGGAATTTCAATTTCCCCCCTTTTTAGGTTGCTGGCACTGTTCTTGACATCTGTGTGAAATTTGACGTCAAAATATTCATTAGTGTTTGAGTTTTGCTTGCCTCTGTGAGACGCTAAAATTGATTCCGGCGATTTTTGAAATGTCTGAATTAATTGAGCAAAGAACTTGCATTAAATTTTGTTTGCGGAAACCTATAGAATGTTACAGAAGGCATTCGGTGAGCATTCCTATATCGTAAAGAAATATTTAGAAGTGGTATAAACAGTTCAAAGAAGGCAGAGAACGCGTTGAAGATGAAGAGCCCTCTGGTAGACCATCAACCTCAATCGACGAAGCTGACTTCTGAAAAATTAAAGATTTAGTGCTTGCAAACCGTCGATTTACAATTAAAGACCTTGCTGATGATGTTGGAATTTCAAAAGGATCGGTCGATTGGTACCGAAAACACCGCATGCACCTGCTCACACTGCATTGATTCTTCGTGACTTTTTCGCCAATAATGAAACTCATGCCGTTCCACCCACCGTATTCACATCGTGCGACCTCTGACCACTCCGGGGACGAGTCGATTGAAGAGATTCAACCTGAATCGCCACACGCTTTGGAGGACATCTCTGCCGATGACTTTTTAACTTGCATTGAGGATTGGGGGAAAAGTTGGCATGAGTGCATTGTGTCTGGAGGAGATTACTTTGAAGTCGATGAAATAAATTTGGAAGAATAAACAAAGATTTAAAAAAAAAAATAATAATAATTGGTCTTACTTTTGAGCACAGTAGTATTCAAATTCTATGCTATTGATTCATAATTGGTATAATGTGATGATGCTTTCATAAAGTTTTGTAGCTCAATGAGGTTAATTATCTTGAATTATAGTTCAGTGGTAAAGTGTGTGCCGCTAACATGGAAATTTGAATATTTTGATGGGAGAAGCTCTTTTGCAGTCACTGCTTGCTGTAACCAAAATATGGGGAATATCCAATGAAAGTACTCTCGTTTTCCCCTGACGAAGGGCTGCTTGTGGTGTACATAAGTGGAACATAAGGTTCACCGATGTTCACAAAACAAAAGTTAGTTGAAATATAATTTTATTTACAAATATTAAAATGTATCGTATCGAATGATCCGAGAAATGTCAGTGGTTTGAGTATGTGAATATCAGTTTCAGTGACTTCAGGTTACAGTAATCGGCATTTAAAAATGGCAACCAAAAACTGTTTCAAAATTAATCCAGCCAAGGCACTTGGTAGTTATGATAGGGTCTGACAGTTTAAAGTAAAAAGGTCTCTTTATGGCTATTGCCTCATGACTGTCACTGGCTCTGAATAAGAATATTACCAAGAGGATTTCTAATCAAATAGAGAATAAGAGAATAAAATAGAGATCCTAAGACAAATAATAATAATAATAATAAGCAAAACATCAAGAAAAAGTAATCTTATTATGATGAAATTTTGTATATACATACCTTTTGATCTAACATACGACTGATTGAATTTTGGTGGCCAATAAATGAAAAGCTGGCGAACCATAGAATCATAACTCAGCATCAGATGAATGAAAAAAAGAGGGGTAATTCTAGTTCTATTGCCTAATTTCCATTCGAATTTGAATTTAGTGAATTTACTCACTTCGATTATAATTTTCACGTATAGATTCGCGTACAGTGTAAGCATATGTAACTACATTGATGACAGTCACAAGTTAAAAGTCACAAGTCAATTCAAATTTAAAGTCACAGGTTAAAAATACTACTGTGTTCAAAAAGTAAGATCAATTTTCAACTTAAAATTCCAGGGACTTATGAAATTTCACTTTTTTTTTTTCTGGTTGCTGGCAATGTCCTTGACATCTGTGTCAAATTTGACATCAAAATATTCATTAGCGTTTGAGTTACGCTAGGCATTGTGAGACACTAAAACTGATTCCGGCGATTTTTGAAATGTCTGAATTAATTGAGCAAAGAACTTGCATTCAATTTTGTTTGCGGAAACGTATATAATGTTTCAGAAGGCATTCGGTGAGCATTACTAGATTGGAAAAAAATGTTTACAAGTTGTATAAACAGTTCAAAGAAGGCAGAGATCGCTTTGAAGACGAAGAGCCCTCTGGTCGAACGTCAATCTCAACCAACGAAGCTCACGTCCAAAAAATTAAAGATTTGGCGCTTGCAAACCATCGATTTAGAATTAGAGGCTTTGCTGATGATGTTGGAATTTCAAAAGGATCGGTCAATTCAATTTTGGGCCTCAAACGCATCAAATCTCGATTGGTACCGAAAACACTGAATGCGCCAGCTCACATTGCATTGATTCTTCTTGTCTTTTTTGCCAAAAATTAAACCCATATCGTTTCACAACCAAACCTACTTCTGGCTATTCTCTAAACTCAAAAGACCACTCCGGGGATACCGTTTTGAGTCGACTGAAGAAGATATTCAACGTGAATCGCCGCGCGCTTTGAAGGCCAACCCTGCCGATGACTTTTTAGCATGCATTGAGGATTGGGAAAAAAGTTGGCATAAGTGCATTGTGTCTGGGATTACTTTGAAGTCAATGAAATAAATTTGGAAGAATAAGTAAAGATTTTATAAAAAAAAAAAAAATAATAATTGGTCTTACTTTTTTGGCACAGTAGTAAGTCATTTTGTGGGATGCAGTTCAATGCTTTTTACACTTCGGCAGTCAAATCAGCAACGGTCCGTGCTGGAGTAATAGAATCGATGGTTCGATTTTCTTCACATATTTGCATACATCCTTGCCAGTTCATACAATATACGATATAATGTATATTATTTTCGTAATTGTTTATATTGTTTGTTGAATCATCGCAAAGGAAAAATATGATGATGACGAAATTTGAGCCCGGCTAATAGAGAAGTATCAAAATCTACATCAGAAATAATAATACAGTACCGTAAATAATGAACATCATATGAATTTTTTTTTTTCATTTCGACTTATAAAAGGGTTTTAAACCTGGTAGATATTTTGCAGAAAAAAAAAAAACAATCCCTGCTTATACATGTAAGGCTTATAGGGAAATATACTGTAATTATTCTAGCAATTATTAGTGCACTTAAAGGCTTATATTTGGAAGTATACTGTAATTATTCTAGTAATTTAGAAGATCAGTTAGGAGATTGAAATGATGAAGAAGGGATTCAAAATAACAGAAAATACTTAGTTTTATTTCATTATAGTAATTTCAGTGTTATCACAAATCTGACTGAATTAAGAAATTGCGATTAAGAGAAGAAGGCCTATTGTTATAAGGGATCTTTGACATAAATAATCGTTATCATTTTGTATCAGACTATCTTATCAAGGAAAATGTAATCTGTCATTCTTTTTTCTAAGTCTTAAGAGTTTTTAAAAGGAAATTTATGATAACATTAACAATTTCACTTACGATAACCTACAAAGATTAGATAAATTAGATTAAAATCTCTAAAAGTTATGTATTAGTTTACTTTTTTTTTAAATTTTAATAATTCTGAATAAAAAGAAAAAAATTAAAATTGTTGAACTACAAAAAAATATATAAACGTTTCAATAATTTAACAGAAAATGATATATGCAAATTTTCGATATAAGTCACTATGCAAAAAAGAAATAAATGAATAAATTAAATAAAATAAAAATAAAATAATTTAAATAGTGAATAATATAAAAATAACATAAATAAAATAAAAGTCGTAATTTAAAGACAAGCAACACTAAATAACCGCAGAAATCAATGAAAGGGACTTGTCTGTTAGAACCAAAAGTGCGGGAGAAATTTGGCTTTCTTTGGGCTATTCCAGCAGAAGACCGACTAAAATAAATAATAAAATCTTCCAAATGTTGTAAAATGATCTTGGTCCTCTGGTGACTGTAACATTTATATCAAAACTTCCATTCGTAATTTATTATCAATTGCAAATATCTTATATGTGGCTATTATCATTTTTTTCTTATATATTTCTTTTTATGCCTTCTTAAATTACTGACTTGTTGAGTCCATGAATAAAAGGAGGGCAAACTAAATAAAATTAAACATACAGTTAATAATTTTTTTCTTCATTTTTTAAATTACTGCCAAAAAAACAAACTAAATAAAATTAAACATACAGTAATAATTTTTCTTCATTTTGAAAAGCATATTCATAACTGTATGAATGTTAATCAATCAATTCTAACCCTAAATTGAAGTATAATAGGATTGCAGACCCTGTATTATACAAGGATACGAGGAAAGTTCATGGAGGAATGTTGAAAACTTTGTCATTACGATAGCTATTATTCTATTTTCAGCAATTTAAGTGTAATAGGGCAATGCAGAATGCAAAATTATACATCCATATCTGCAACTGAAATACATTATACTAGAAAGCATTTAAATCTTTAATAAATTTGTCTCGTCTGTATTTAATTCTTCTAACATTTACAGTTGATATTCTCAGTTCTATTCCTTCTTGTTTTACACCCCAATTGATATTTGATATTTCATGCTATCAGCAGATATTTCGTGCTATCAATATGCTAGTATACAAATTCAATATTAGCATCATAGAATACATCAGATTAAATTTTGATAAGTCAATGATACTGGTTTTTTTTTGTTGTTCTAATGCAGCTGGCAAACACTTAGACAGCTTGGTCTTGATGCCTAAGGCAAGCACTGCACAGACGTTACTCATTTTGCATTACACAGGGGGCGCGTGTAATTTGAAGATAAGCCACGGACGCAGAGTAACAATGCCCTCGCAATTCTCTACGATCCTATTAGGACCGGCACCTACGGTTTAAAGTGGATTCCGAACCACTAGAAACATCCATGGCACCACCGGGATTCGAACCCGAAACCTGTGTTACCGAGCGCCAGAGCGCTAGCCACTCGGCCATTCAGGCCCGTGATACTGATTATTTGATTGGCAAATAAAATGAAGAATGTGTTCTATGTACACAAATAATACTTTGTCAAAATACTTTTGTTGAAGACACACCAAGCAATACTTGCTAACAGTATGTAGCAATACAAACTTGAAAAGAAAAATAGTTCGTAAAATAGAAATTATTGGCCAGTTTTCTGATAATGAATCATATACTATGTGCAAAACGTATTTTAAACGAAAACCAGAAATTTCCCTTTTTTTTATTTGTGAGTTGCACTATAAAGTTGCCCCAAAACAATTTGAAAATTATGCATTTAAAAAAAGATTTAATAACACTTCGATTTTTTGACTATAGAAATCTCATTAAAAAACCCACATTGAAAAAAATATAAATATATTCTCATGTAGAAAAATTCTAATTACAAAAAGTAATAATAACATTTCTTGTAAAAATCACTAAAGTAAAACTTTTGAAGTATTATTAATTTAATAAACTTATGCAACACTTTAGTAAAATTTCTTTGAACAAGTAGCAATGATCTGCATAAATAAATAAAAGTAAATTAATAGGAAGTAAAAATCTATTTTGAAATTCATTGTTTACTGATCATAAGATGCTTAATATTTCTGAAAATTAACGTCGAACAGACACTTTTATTAACTTTTAATATGATTACTTTTAGTATGTATTGAAAGGTTAGAACAATAAATATTTTTAAGATTTTTATATTTATTTAATTAACTGTTATTATATTATATTACTTTATTTAATAATTATTTTAATAGATTTAAAATCTGTACTAATTTATTGAAGTTAATAGTTTTTTAAATTAATGACTCCTTAAATTTGTTTAAAAATTTTCAAGAAATATTAGATGTCAATATGAAATGAATTTAAAAATCTACGATAAATATGAAAAAAAAACAACAACATCCATTTAGTAAGGAACAGACAATAACCCCCACTACTTCCATATTTTTAATTCGTACTTTTGTAATTATCTATTAGACATTTAGGAAAATTCTGGCGATGAAAAATTTAATCTTCTTAACATACGTATGACATGCTGTCATTAATTGGTGCGAAATATTTAAAAATTTCAAAACGATACAAGGATATTTTAATACATGGATTTAAATCGGATAATAAGTGTCATGAACTGCTAAATTTATAAAAATACCAAGAGGAAATGCATCAGTATTTTAAATCATAGCGAACAGGCAACCTAATTAATTTAAATTTGTTTTTAAAATGTTTTATAAATTTAAGGACTTTGCCAACAAATAGAGCAAGCAAATTAACTGTCTAATTTAAAATATTTAAAAATTCCTTTTAATGGTTCAGAAACATATATTAAACCTGGCTATTTAATTTTTAGATAACTTGATATACATTAATTATAATTGTATAACAAGATTATATTGTAAAAAAAAAAAAAAAAAAAAAAAAAAAAAAAAAAAACGAAATATAATTTATTTTCGTACTTTTTTTCATGGGATCAAATTTTTATATTTTCTTTTATATCTATATGTAATTTATGTGTGACATGGTTATTTCTAATATTACTAAAAACACTAGTTCTGAATGTGGTCGACACGTAGACAATCATAGTAGACACGGGTGCTTTTTTGGGAACGTTTAATAAAAAAAAAAGAGAATGGTGAAATCATAAAGAAGGAAAGAAGATAAAAATAATTGCCTTTGCATCATCATATTTAGTTAAACGTGGATTCAGCTAATTGAAGGGATTTACAACATTGGTGACATTAATGACGAAGATTAAGTTAGCAGGACACCAGGTTTATCCTTCTCATTAAAATCATTGTTAATATCATTCGTAATTTGTTTTTATATATCGTTATTTTAATTTTCCGTGTTTAATGCGAATGTTCCTGTTGTTTATTTTAATAATTATTTTATAATTTCAAAGTGTCTCATTTACAATATTCTTATTTATTACATTTTAAGATAGAGGTAGAAATAGTAGACATATCTGTACTATATAGCAGACATATCTATTCTGACATACCATACCTTTTGTTTCTCCGCTTAAAGAAAATATAGTATTGCGCACTAGTATTAGTAGTATTTGTATTAGTAGACTAAGTATATACTAGTATTAGTAGAGTATTAGTATATTTTTGAAAAGAGAGAGAGAGCTAGACAAATAAGTGTAGCAAACAATGACTTCAAATATTTATATGTAAGTTTAAATTTATTTATTTATTTGAAATTTTATATTTTGAACAAACTATTGTATTCATTAATTTGATTTATTGTTATACTAATTAATTCCTTAATTATATTAATATCGGTGAAAATTTGCTTTTAAATAATTGTATCTTGAAGGCAATAAAAAAATGTCTACCTCAGGTGGCAAAACATGTAGCACTATAGATCTGTGCAAATATATTTAAATATAGAATCGTGACATAGAGATTCAATTATCTGAAGTTTACGACGCATTTCTTTAGACATAAGGAACGGACACACATTACATTTGTTATCGAGAACTCCCTGTACTGAAATGATCTGATGAATCGTCACAAATCAAACGAAAAATTCCAATTTCAAAATATAGTTCGTCATTTTTTGCGACTAATCAATCAATAAAACGTGTTGATAAGACTCTCTATATAGGTTTAAATAAACTTTATATATAGGGTTATTCACCGTTTTATTATTAAAAAATATTCTAGCTATAAGTGTTGGTGTATATATATATATATATATATATAATTATATGGATATGTTCGATTTTTTAAAAACTGTGGCGGACACTAGCTGTAACAAGCGCGTAGATATGCGCAAACAAAATTGCATTTGCAGAATTAACTGCCTTTTAGAATTATATAGAATAGACACCGATAATAAGTTTTCAAACATCATTAAACATGAATGATTACAATAGATGGATCCAACATTGTAAATAGTAATAGTTAATAAGCTAAATAAGGAAGCAAGTGTGTAGACATGCAGAAACAAAATTGCATTTACAAAATTAATTGCCTTTTAGAATTATATAGAATACACCAAGATATAACAATAATTTAAACATCATTAAATATGAATACTTACAATAGATAGATTCAACATTGTATATATTAATAGTTAATACTAATAGTCAATAGGCCAAATAAAGAAGAAAGCGCATAGACATGTAGAAATAAAATTGCATTTACAAAATTAATTGTGGTTTAGAATTATATAAAATAGATACCAATAAAAAGTATTTAAGCATTAAATATGGATAATTACAATAGATAGATTCAACATTGTATATATTAATAGCCAATAATAATAGTTAATAGGCTAAATAAGGCAGCAAGCGCGTTGACATACAGAAATAAAATTGCATTAACGAAATTAATTGCTTTTTAGAATTATATAGAATAGACACCAATAATAATTTTTCAAACATCATTTAATATGAATGATTAAAATAGATAGATACAGCATTGCATATAGTAATAGTTAATAAGAATAGTTAATAGGCTAGATAAGTGCGTAGACATGCAGGAACAAAATTGCATTTACAAAATTAACTGCCTTTTAGAATTATATAGAATAGACACCAAGAGATAACAATAATTTAACATCCTTAAATATGAATGATTACAATAGATATATTCAACATTGTTCATATCAGTAATTATACTAATTGTATTGTTTAGATTATTGTCGATATTGAAAGAAAGATAATGTATTATTTTTATTTATTATGGTATCCTGTGAGAGCGTGATGGCATTCTGTTATGAGGTTCATACGTTGCCGAAAATGTGAAGTCAACAAATAAAGCCGCATGAGTAATATCTTTTCTCAAAATTTATTGCAGAGCGTCTCCCTCTGCTTTTGAACAGTGTTAGGATAAAAATATCTCTTATTATAAAGGAATTCTCTTTACATCACGAATTAAGAGCTTGTTATAGGGATTCATATTATTCAGCAGGTTACCTGTATTTCATAATTAAATTGTATACTCAAGAACACTTCTAGATGGAACACCTGGAGGAAGTATTATTATTTTGTTCTCGGTGTTTTGATTAAAGAAAAGATTTCATATTTCTTTTTGAATATAATGCATTGGAAAGGTAATATGATCTAATTGATTATAATTTATATTGATAAATATGATCTGAATGATTAATATGATCTGTATAATAACATCATATGACTAATATGATCTATAAAATTAATGGAATTATTAAACAGATATATTAAAAATAAATTAAAGATACATGTAAAGTTCCGATATGAAAACTAAAAAGTGTTGTAGCATTTTTTACTCACGAGAAGAGTTTTGGCATTTCCTTTCCAGTAGTGAGGAATGTATGTTCTTTGACAAGTATATAATAACAACCCATCACTCAAATTTGACAGCAGACGAGCTTTATTTTGAGTTGTTATATTACATGCAATTACAGTTTTTATTAATGAGAACAACCTGTCACTCAATCTGATAACAGATATTCAGTATCATGTATGGTGAGGCTCGGGAAATTAGTCAATGTCTGTGCGAAATTCCCAGTCGAAACAAATACAGATTAAATATGAACTACACCATGAGTTGTTACATCGTGATTGGTGATAGTCCACCAGTTGAAAAATGTCTACTCAATGAGAAGTGAGGGCAGCTGACCACTCCTAGACGGATTGTCTTAAAAGGAGGTTTTTGTTGAAGAAGAGAAAGAGTTCTACGATGAGTCGACCAGAAATGTTTTCTTTTTTCTCTGAAGTGGCTGAAAAGGCCGGAGATTCCGCCTGTTTCCAAAGTGAACCCCTTGTGTGACCATTGCAGTAGATTCGTCGTAAGACTCGAGAACTCTGAAAATCTCCATCCTTGGAGTGAACTGCACTTGTGAATCAAATTATCTTTATTTTTTATTTTTTGTAAGCAGACTTCTTCATATATATAAATATTCCCATGAACCTAAAAGTGACCCTCTTCTTGAAACCCGCCATAAGTCTAGTATAGGCCGAGACGTTACATTGTCATACTTACATCGAAATGAAAATTAGATTTGAAAGTAAATATAGCTATTTTTGTAAAGTAAATATGGGACATAACAAAATCATAGAAACATATAATGAAATATATATCGAGTGTATAACAAATCATTGATAACACGGTAACAGATGTTATTGACCGAACATGCATCATATACTAGAAAAAGGAAGTTGTTTCTGTTATAAAAATAGCGTATATAAATGCAGGGCCGGGAAAGGACTGAAAAGAAAAACTAATAATGAGAAACTATAAACTAAACTAGGGCTCAGCCCTCATATAATAATATGAAACTTTTAAATATCCTTCAAGTAAAATATTCTCGTATGAAAAAAAAAAAATACCTTCTTCATCATCGTTCTGGTTATGGAGTACCTTGGCCGTATGAGGCCTCTAAACTCCTAATCTGGTAGTTAGAGTCATTGGGTGAGAAAACATTGAATAAAAATAGAAGGCAGTGAGCAGTGGTCATGTCCAAACGGTAGATAAATAGAAGCATTGGAAGACAGAGAGATAAACAGAAAAGCACGGGAAAGCCTGGCACAATTAAATTAATTTAAAACGCAAGAGCAATTAAATACTTAAATTAAAACATTTGGCAATAATTTGAAATTTTTCAAGTGGAGAGTTTGCATTTTTTATTAGACTGTAGAAGTTGTCGAGACCTCCTAGCATATTAATGATGTTGGCTACTTCCTTCAATACATAAACTGTTTTGGCAGCCGTGTCATGGTCAAAATTGTTCCAGATATTTTGGGGTTCAGGAATCACTGTTGGAGTAGTTGGCGGCGGTCCATGCAAGAAACTTGCATAGGAGACACCGGGCGTGACTGTTCGGCTGGCGAAAGTGCTCTTAGACAGTTCGGCGTTACGATTGGGCGGAAGGCGTGGCTTCGGGAATTTTGGGCAACCTCGCCATGCGGCAAAGTGCCCCATCTGGTGGCAGTTAATACACTTAGGTTTTCAATCCTTTCTTGTTTATGGTACAGTCTTTGAGGTAATGTTCACCCCCGCATTTAAGACATCTCTTCTTATAATGGCAGTTCTTTGCCGAGTGGTGAAATAAATTACAAGCAAAGCATTGGGAAGCACCAGGCTTCCGATTAAATTTTTCAACTCGCACAGAGAAGTGGAGCAGCCGATTGACTTCGAAAATTTTCGAGTTTACTTCAGTTTTTTGTAAACTAGTTGCCAGACTGGAATTAGCGCTCTGGATTTCAAGTTGGTCAGTTGTCGGACCTCATCGATCTGTAGACCGAGTTCAGCCAATCCAGCAGAGATTTCATCAACATTATAGCTTACCGGGAGGCCTTTCAAGACAGCTTTGAGCGGTCTTAGATTCTTAGGTGTAATCATATAGTACTCCGTCTGGGAGTTTTTTAAGTAGTTGGTGATTAACCTATGATTGTCCGAATTATTCGGGAAGATTTTAAGGTGTTCACCGGCAAGTTTAATTCGTACTTCATCATGGATTTTTTTGCTGATCTCAGCAATCAGTCCTTTCAGGCTATCAGAATATTTTACCATGATGGGTGGCAATTTCGGTTCTTGTATCACGCGAGGTTCTTCTTCAGCATTCTCGTCAACATCAAGTTTGGCGTATTTATTAGATATATCTATTGAGTTGGTATTTGATTTAGGAGCATTGACTTTCGCGGTGTGCTTTTAGCAGGTATTGTAAATCCATCATCATTAGTTGCGGAGCTAGCTGGTCGCTTAGGTTTTTTATTTTTTAGGTTAACTCTGCCGGTACTATGCCGTGCACAATTTACGATTGGACAGAGACCAAGCCCACTTACCTTGTTCTCCGCTTCAGTGAGCTTCTTCAGCTTTCTTTAGCGTAGCAGTTGAGGCCTTTGTCTTCGCATTAACGAGTCCAGCGTCCATCAGGATCTGCTGTTGCGTGATGGCTTGGTTAGCGAGATCATGTAGCTTCCGGCGTTCGTTGAGGTGTTGGGTGGCAGCAGTAATTTTCAGGCAGGTATCAGCGTCTGTGAGGACAGGAGCGGGAGTTATCTGGGAGAGATGCCTCCGAGGGTTCGTCATGATCGAGTGCCAGTATTGTGCAATCCTGGGGAGAATTATTCTCCATCGAGGCGCGTTCTTGCAGATATGGGGAAAATCTATCACTATACTCCTTCATCTGCTGTATGAGATCAGTCAAACCACGGGTTTCTTCATCAGATCCGTCAGAAACTGGAAAATGTTTCAAAATCGATATGATCAACTCAAAATACCTTCTTACCTTATAATTTCTTGCTCGCTTCACGCTTAGAGCTTCCTTTGACTCACAATACAAATAACATTAATCAATGTTTTTTCTGTGGACGATGAATGATAGTAAAATAATTTGAATTTGTTATTTGTAATGATGAAAAATTTAAAAGAACATATAAATTATTTTGAAAACTACCATAATCAATTAGAAAAATAAGAAAGTACAGAAAGTGTTTTGGATGAAACACCAAGCTTTATATATTCTCAACTTAAAAATTATTGAGAATTATTCTCTGTATGGCCATGAATTTTGTATGGCAAAAAATAATGTTAAGTACATTTTATTACACTTTCTTTCATAAATTTTTAAATTTTGGATACTTCAGAAGAGAATTTAATGAATTTGAATCCCAATGTATTTAGCATCTTATTTCCTTTCACTAATATTTTTATGCCTTACTTTTTGAAGTTACAGCAAGATGGAAAAAAATCTAAATTATTAACAAGTTTCAATTTATCATGTAGCATATTTAATCAAAAGATTTTGCTATAATCATCACTTGTATATATATATATATATAATAAGTGATGGTTTTTATTTATTTTTTATTGAAGTTAGTAACAAATCTTCGCATACCACAAAGTAACACGTAAAACTTACAGAAATAAGTAACAAACAAATCAAAGATAAAATAATAAAAAAACATAAAATAAATGGTAACTTTAAAAGGACAGATGGCATTACAAAAAAAAAAAAATAATAATAAAAATAATAATAAAATGAAAGAGAGGTGCAGAAGAGTTTTAAGAAACATCAAAATAAGATTTAACCAATTTACAAAATGCTGCAAAAGCAGGCTTCTTATTAACAAATCGACAAAAAGTTTGGTCACTATTTGACTTTCTGAAGTGTTAGTTCTTTCTTAAAAATTTTCTAGGATGTTCAAGCCTGAAGCAGCTAAAAACGACATGACCGATAATCTATACTCCACCTGCATTGTAGTTGGAAAGATCAATTGAACATAGTTTAAATAAGAGTTAAAATTGCCTTGTCCAATCATAAACTGAGTGATTTTGAAATCAGTAAAAAAAATTATAAATGATAAGCCTTTTGGGGAATAGAGGGAAAATACTTTTTCGCGATAGAGGCATTGGATGCATAATGAGTTCCATAGATTATTGATTTTGTTTTTGAGTGTCGTTTTAAAATAATATTTTGGGTATATTAACATTAGTTTCAATATAAACGATTGGCAGCTTTTCGCGAGCCAGTTAGATCTTTCAAATGAATCATTAATTTCTAGTAAATCGACTAAGCATTTTAAAATTATGTACTGTAATATACAAGATATATCTGTAAATTTGTTCAAAAGAGTGTTTAAACAGCAAACAAAATTGTCAAAATTTTTTCTAATAATATAATGATGTTTCTGTTAAATCTCAAATCGCTTCTTATCAAATCTTAGAACTGATAACAAAAAAAGGTACTTACGTATTAACGGTACCTTGGCGACAGTTGCGCCAATAAAGAGCACACGTGCCAACCGCAGCGACAGATTTGGCGCCAATCTACACTTAAAATTTTTGTTCCAAATAATAAAATGTATATGAAACACTTCATTTAAAATCAAAACGCTTTCAAAATATTTTTTATTCCAAATAATAAAGATTGGCGACACTTAAAAACGCCAAGTCTGTCGCCAAGGTACCGTTAATACGTATGTACCGCAAAAAAAATATGAAAGCTCATACTTTTAGGTGTGTCTCTTATTTTGTCTGAATGAAAAAAAAAAATGTATATTATAATGTAGGAAATGAAGCAGCAATGAAAATGATTTTTGTAGCGTATAACAAAAAATGTCTTCTGCTATCGAGAAAAATTCTGCACTTCAAATTGATGAATCAACAAACATTATACCAACAAATCGAAACTCTTAGCATTCGTCCGCCTTTTTAATGAAAATAAAATAGTAAATGAGTTTCTTTTTTGTAACGAATTAAGTGTATATACAAAAGGAGAAGTCGTTTTTACATTTTAAATAACTACCTTGATAAAGGACAATTAATATGGAAGTTGCGTGCAACATTTATACAGATGTGTTACGTAGTGCCCTATTATTTGTAGGAATTTAATTGCACTACGACATCAGAAAGTTGGGCAACCACTGATCTAAACTTTCAATACAACGAACAAATTTGTTGTTACCAATTCAATTCAAACATTCTATTTTATTTTTACGCCATTTCGTTTATTTTCCGCATTTCCTGATTTTATTAAACAAGGGAGGGGGAAGGTATTAATTAATAATAACTTTTAAGTTAACTGTGTTTTTTTTTCTCTTTAAATAATTTCAAGGATAAAATACGTTACAAATATATCACAAAACAAATCAATATTTCATCCTCCTACCACATCGCTTTAGTTGCCAATTAGAATTAATCATAGGTACGTACATATCATCCGCAAATGATTGGTAAATGAAACAGTACAATTTCAAAGTGACACATTATCTGCACTAGGAGCCATGAACAATTCAAAATGAGACACAGAATCGTGATTTGATAATGATTATGTCGTAACACACGTCTCATGTAAAATTTTACTACTCAAGTAATTGAACTTTCAGGTATGAATTAATATATTTTTTTTTTGAGCGTAAATTAATTTTATTTTAAACTAAAACTATGATTCGTAACTTTTGCTATCTTCACATTTTTGATGAAGTTCTCAGTACATGCATCGTCAACATCATGGTCACACATAAAAATGCTAACTAAACGTAATTAGAGCAGTCTTTCTGATTTTAAACAAAAACAATTTTATAAGCTGACATTTAAATCTTAATGTTTTGCGTGGAAAAATTAATAAATCATTAAATTTCGCTATACATATTGGCTAACTGCACATTATAAATTAATTTTTTAAATGAAATTTTTTTTTTCTTGAATAGATATTAGAAAATAAACTAAACAAATGTCAAAGTCATTAAGAGATTCAATTTTTGAAAAGATCAAGACACAAACAGTATTATTTTTAATAAAAACAACACAGTAAGAAATTTAAAAAAACTATTTCTTTTAAATGACTTAATTAGAAATGAGTTAAGCAAAACATAAAAATTTTCAGATATATCATTATTATTAAAACTTTCAACATCATTACAATTATTTCTTATAAAAATGATCAGTTTTTTGCTTTAAAATTTTGTTCTTGTTTTTATGCAATGAAGCTTAAAATTTTTTCTTATTAGATTATTTTTATTCTTGTTAAAATATCTTTCTTCTCAATAAAAATAAAAATGAAAAAATGTATTTTTAAGCAATAAGAATCATTAAATGTTTACCGAAAGAATATTCACAGTTCTTTTTTATTATCTTACGTTTGAAAGAAGAAAAAAAATAGAAATTTCGTATTCTTATTTGTCGAATACTACTTTCGCTTACTTTATTTGAAAATCAATTATAGTGTTGATAAATTCATAAAAAAATGTTTTTCAGTATTTTCTGGTTGGGATCCATAATTAAATAGTGAATGTGGTCTAATGTAGAAATAAATCATGCAATAAAGAAAATATATTAAAAAAAAACTATTACATTGAAAAATTTACTTTTATAAAAGAATACAGCTTCAGGTCATATGAAAATGCAATTTTTTTTCCAATGGCAAGTTTACAAGACCACAGATACCATAAAAAAAAAATACATAGAACAAGATAGAAACAAATGACTAACAAATTAGTTAATCCATCAACTTAAGTCTGACAATCCAATAAATAACGCTTCCATAAAGAAACAGGAGGCAGTGCAGAACAGGAAACAAGGTGAGACATATCCATTGCTTCCAGGTTATCACCATGAGACAGAGAGGTCAGAAGTCAGTTTAATTCTGTGAAGTTGCTTGCGCAGACACTAGTGAACCACAGAAAAACCGTAGCAATGTCAATGATGATAATGGAATAAAACCACCTGCGTTCCACTGCAGAACTATAAGAAACTCACCAATGTGAGTTTCTTAGAATGAGCCAGAGAAGGCCGTGTTTGTAGATCATTTTGCAGTAACAAAAATGTTGGCCAGAGTGCACCACGAGGAGGTAAAACTACATTGCACTCCATGAAAGTGTAATTTAAGTAACATAAATTGCGAAAGAATTTAGACCTGACTTATCTTGAATTAATAATAATAATAATTCTTAATAATTCATTTTAGAATTTAAAAACAATAGCAATAAGAGGTTTTAAATTGCAATTTTTTTTTAAAATCTGAATTCATTATTTTTTTATCCGCTAGGTTATCAAATATAACCCTAAATTCTTCTATTATCTAAGAATTAATTATTTTTTTATTGATTTTTAATACCGAAAATCTCAATAAATTCTAATTAGCTCTTTTTTAATTGAATAAGAATGGCAATGTTTTTTTACAGAAAATTAGTAACAAATAGAAATTGATATCATTGTTCCATCAGTGCTCTTAGTTCGTATTCATAATTCTTATTTAATGCATTTATTTACTATTTATCGTTTGGCTTTCGATGCTTCTATATTTAGATTTAGTGTAGTGAGTATTTATTTATTTTTTATTGTTCAATACTGACATTATTTTTAAATGACATTATCATAAAATGACATCATTGCAATGAGATTGTTATTAGATTAGATCAAATGCAGAAGATTGTTTTTTGTTGTTCTTATTGCTTAGAGATATGAAAAGATCGATTGCAATGAAATAATATAATTTGATGAATATTTTCCATTTTTAAATCGAATTAACCATACCAAATTTACCATATTTTTAAACCATATCAAATTTACTAAAGTATATATAATATATTATTGTTACTTAATAAAATCAAAACATTTTCAGTCATATATAAAGATCAAAGGTATTAGATTGCTTTTTGTTGTTCTAATTGCTTAGAGATATGAGAAGAGTGGTTGCAAGGAAATAATACAATTTAATGAATATTTTCCGTTTTTTAATCGAATAAATCATACCAAATTTACCATATTTTTAAATCATATCAAATTTACTAAAGTATATATAATTTACTATCGTTATTCACTAAAATAAAAATAAAAACGTTCAGTCATATATGATAGTATGTTATTATAACAGAATGAAAACAAAAAGCTTAAATTTCTCTATTATGCAATTTACTGTGCGCTGTTAAAATAGAAAAATAGAGCTTAGTTTAATTGATCTTCTGAACAAAAAGTTTCAAATACGAGAAAATGGTTTCGTTACATGTCATTTTTATTGATCATTTTCTGGTACAACGATCTCAATCGGAAACTAGTATTATTCTATTAGTCTCGGAGCAAGAACAAGACTATTTTTGTAGAGAACGTAATGAAAACCTGTACAAGACTGATTCATTCTTCTGAAAAGATAAGCAGTCACTAAATGACAAGTTAACATGAGAATTGTATCAAAAATTCTTTGCAGATGAAATATTTCTTGAACAATTAAGCAGTCACTAAATGACAAGTTAACATGAGAATTGTATCAAAATTCTTTGCAGATGCAAATATTTTTTGTAGAACAATTCATTCTTCTGTAAGCAGTCACTAAATGACAAGTTAACATGAGATTTTTTGCAGATGCAAATATTTTTTTGTAGAACAGTAACAACAAATATTTTTACAAATGTATATATATATATTGTATCATTTTATGTTTATAATCAACAGATTATGTATGAAGAATTTGGGGATGTAGATGAGGCCATTGCGTATAATCTATAATCTTCTTATAAGTTTTCAATAAAATTTAATTAAAAATACAAAATGTTTTTTTCAAAGATATTATACGATTGAAATATATCGTGTAGAAAATGATCCTTTTCTAAAGAAAAAAATTTAAAAACTTACGGAAGGTGCGAATGATGAAATGTAACAATGCTTTTATAAGAGGCAAGAAGCAACTCTAGTTGTATTCAGTATATATAAGAGGAAATGAAAATGAAGTAAATAGTAATTAAAAATAATTGATTTCGATTTTCATCTCACAAACAAATATGAAAATTTATTTTATTTTTAAATTTTCCCTTTTAAAACGGATAATTTAAAAATATATTAACATTTTTTTCTATACTATTTTCATAATGTCAAAAAAGTCATTAAGCGCTAATTATCTATGTCGTTGCATATTATTCCAGGTTGTATCTTTTTTCCTGTAGTGAATTATAACAGCAGGCTATACGCGGTTGCGGATTCCATACAGAAAATTCATTAAGCAACCATGTTCTTTTACATTATTTTATCAAATTCTGATCACGAGGTTTCCCATTGTTACTCTGTAAACGGAACGCCAGTTGCCACACAGGTATGATCTTTTCCAACACCGACAAGGCCAATGTATTAATTAGATCATCTTGTAGTTTCATTTAAACAATATTCGCAACATTACGATGCTATCCACATTGATCTCGTTGAATAACAATTGTCGTTAAATATACTTTAACGAAATATTGAATAATATTTATATCATTAAATTATTTGAAAAAAAGTTTGATAAGAATAAGATACAATATTTAAAAAAGAATCTTTCAAAAAAATGTTTTTTAATATATTTTCAAAGTTTTGTTTTGAAATTTGAGAGAGTAAAGTCAACAAGATGTATCTGAATTTGGAATGCCACGAACGTTGATTTATATGAATATTTTATGTTACATTCTAGGTCTATGAAGGTAACAGATTAAAAAAATGAATGAAAACATAAATGCTATATCTTTTGCTGACAAAATACAAATGTTTAGCAATAATTGGAACAAAAATTTAATATCTTTCGTTCCACTAAAATTGCAGGGATGATATTAAGTTCGAAATCTTATCTTTCAAACCGTATATGTTTTGTTGTTTTAGAACATTTTTTTCTTAATGGGGTAAAAAGTTACTACCCTGTAAAAGTTTCTTTCTCAGCTGAAAGAATTTGTCTAGATTTTTCTAAATATTGACGAGTTTTGAATTTTTAGATTTATCTGAATGAAGTTCTTCTAAATGTAACTTAATGTATAGAGCAGAAAAGTTAAGAAATGTGCATGTATTTTTATCTTAACTGATTATGAAAAAAAGTATTAGTTATTAATTTACTTATAACAATGATTCAAAACTATACCTTATTTTTAGTTCATTTGCAATGCTAATTCCATATCTGTGTTGCTTTGAAGAATTCCCAAAGGCTAAATTATTAAATCGATTTTATTTACTTTTTTTCTAACGCAAACGATTCTCCAAGAAAATAAATCTTTTTATCTGGCAATTTTCATAACTGCATCTTTGTCATTCGAAAACTAGCATTGTAGCGAGTTTCTCCTTTCTTTGCCTCCTCGCTTTTGTGTCAATATTAATATCCGTTTTTTCCTTCTTTTCGTATTTTTCTTTTTAGTTTGTTTCTTTTTTTGCATTCGTTTTTCATTTAATATATTTCGTCGTGAAATTAGAAAAGTGGAATGTTGCATTCTAGAGGAAATTGTTGTAAGAAAGGGCACGTCGAAGCGAAAATAATGCTAATATTTAAACACATAAAATAATGATATCGATTCTTAGCTACGCAAATAGAATTAACATTTTAAAAGACATAACGATCATCTTCTTTAGTTATTATTCGAGCAACAAATGGTTTGAAATAAAATTCTTCTATAAAATATCTTTTGTATTAATAATTCTTAAAAACTGTTTATTTATAATACTCTATTTTCTCAATTTATAATGCGCAGAAAGATTTTAATGGTTGTAACTTCAAATTATTTAAAAAAGAACAAAAATAACAAATAAATAATGCACTACATAAGAACAACTAAACTGTAAGAATTAGTAAAATATTTGAAAAGAATACAAAAAAAAAATATATAAATCGTCATTGTCGATATAAAATTACGCATAAAATTTAGAATTTAATGTAAGAACAAAACGCATAACAGCAATCTTAAAAATAATAAAACTATAGAATTCCAAACGATTTTCTTTTCTTGAAAAAATCTCGTTTTTCACTTTGAAATAACATTATCTTTGCTTTCACCAAACGATATTTTAAAGCATTTTTGCATTGTTCAATTAATTAACTATGTAATTATTAGCACGTAAAAGAAATTTAAATAAATATTAAGTATAAAAAGCTCGTATATGAAATGTAAATAAACCAATAAAAATGGCCCGTGAAAGAAATTAAAAAAAAAAATAATAAACCAATAAAAAACGTTAAAAGTGTTTTGGTCTGTAGCTTTGCAGTTATTTTTTTTTTGCACACTTTAGGCTAATTAGACCGGGACCTACAGTTTAACGTGGATTCCGAACCGTTAACAAATATCCATGCCACCGCCAGGAGTTCGAATCTTAAGCATGTGGAATCAAAGGCCAGATAACGAGACAGTTGGCCGCTGAAAGTGGTCAAGGAAATGAAAAAATTGGAATTAACACGAAAAAAATTATCAAGGGAAACGAAAAACCCGTTCCCCAACACTATTCATAATTTTAGGGAAAAAATTATTTCATGCATCAGAATTTTTGTTCTTTAATTAAAAGGTGAGGCCATAATTATCTTATTTACTCAGTTAAAACTGTAAATATTAAAGAAATGGATTATTTTAACAAGAATAATTTTTTTTTTTTTGATTTGGCTATTATTAAGTAACAAATTGAGTAAAAATATTTCTTAAAAAATTAATAGAAAGTTTTCTGATAAGATTATGTTTTGTAAAAATAGACATTATGTTTTGTAAATGATCCACCTTTGTTGAAATATTTAATTACTTTTAAAATAAAAAATTCAAATATTTAATTTTATTAAAAGTTCAAATATTTAATTACTTAGAAATTAAATATTCGTTAATTATTTGTTGTTTCATTTCAATAAAAATTTTTTTTAGTAATATTGCGAATGTTCTTGTTATGAAAAATTGCTATTCATTATTGCTAAAATAAAATGATCCCAATAATACTTAAATGAAAGTTATTATGATTTAGGTGGGGGTGGGGAAGGATGCAACAAAAATTTTACTTTGTTAAAGGTTTGAAAATTTCTGTCATACACACACATACACTCAAGAGCCAAAACATTATGACCACCTGTCATTAACGAGTTGGCCCACCTTGGCGCGCAACACAGCTTCAACCCGCCTTGGCATCGATTAATACCACCACTTAATACCAGTTAAATACCACTTCCACCGGATCACGTGTCTTCCACGTCATCCAGGCGAGTTCATTGCAAAATGTAGGGGTGGTCATAATGTTTTGGCTCTTGAGTGTACAATCTTTTACCGCTTTTATTAAAAAATTTTTTTGTTGTACATCGGTGGACCTCGTATTTCACTTAATTATACAGTTCATCATCGACGGAGATGAAGGGGAGGACGTTTAAAGATAACTGACTCACATTTGTGTCTTATATTGAGGAAACCTGGAAGATAGTCAGACTATCGATTCTAGACGCTTATATAACCTGTCCTATTCGCTATCGAGTCTCCTCGTTTCTGAAAGCATTGATTGCAATGAAACGTTAAAATTAGGTTCGAATACATTTCTAATTAGTCTTTAATTGCATTTTTCATCTTAAGATATAAAGTCCCCAATAAAATGTGAAAAAAACCAAACAACTGGTTTTAAAACAGTAACAAAAATTAATTTTTTTAATATTATTTTCTTCTACATTTCTTCAAACAAAGTAGTTTCCTTGCAAATAAACCTCTTTTCCACTAACAGTGCACTTTCTTCCTTCTGCGTTATATTTTAACAGATAAAACAGAAGCTTATTTGAAATCGACATCTGTTTAATAACTAATCTTTATTATTGTATTTTTAATATTAAAACCATTTAAAAAAAAAAAAAAAGAGGATAGTTTAAAAAAAACCAATCACAGCAAAAAAATTCTGTTGCATTGATGATAATCGCATTGCTGTTTGATTTAAAGCATGATTTTTATTTATTTCTTTTATATCGAATGCTTTTCGGCGTTATCAGCTGTTAATACATTTTTACGATGCTGAAATGCTACGTTGGAGAAACCAGTTGATTATGTAAAGATTTACGTTGTTGTCCAAACAGGGCTGGCAACTTTTTTTATTTTTATTTTTAGAAACAGAAACAGTGAAAGTAGAAATCTATTTTCGAGTAATTTCCCTTTTTATTTATTCAAAAACATACATTCTTATCTCTTTCATTTAAAATTAGATTTTATTGGCTGATGTTTCTACTACTGAATAACGAAAATTTTTTAATTAGCTTCTTACGTTAACAGAAAGTTGCATTGAGAAAAATTATTATATATGCAATTTTATATTATATATATTAATTTGTATAATTTGTATAATATATATACATATATATATGTATTTAACATATATATATATATATATTAGAAAAATTATATTAGAAATTATTATATTATTAGAAATATTATATATTAGAAATTATTATATATTAGAAATTATTATATTAGAAAATTAATATATATACAATTTTATATTATATATATTAATTTGCATAATTTGTATAAAATATATACATATATATATATGTATTTAACATATATATATATATATATATATATATATATATGTGTGTTGTTACATAAGTATTAGTATTCTAGTAGCATGTATATGATTTATATTTAATGTGAGTCTTTTTGGCAAGATCTAAAGGGGTTCGAATCGAACAAGATTGAACATTTTTCGAATATATCAAATAGAAAGCTATGCATTCTTTCATGTGCATTGGTTGCCACGATACTACTGGGGCCAAAAAATAAGACCGATTTTCAATTTCCCTGGGGTTATGGAATTTCAATTTTTTTTTTTTTTTTTAGTCTGTTGGCACTGTCCTTGACATCTGTGTGAAATTTCATTAGCGTTTGAGTTACGCTTGGCTTTGTGAGACGCTAAAACTGATTCCTTCGATTTTTAAAATGCCTGAATTAATTAATTGAGCAAATAACTTGCATTAAACTTTGTTTGCGGAAACGTATAGAATATTGCAGAAGGCATTCGGTGAGCATTCCTATATCGGAAAGAAATGTTTATAAGTGGTATAAACAGTTCAAAGAAGGCAGAGAAAGCGTTGATGACGAAAGCCCTCTGGTCGACCATCAATTTCAATCGACGAGCTCACGTACAAAAAAATTAAAGATTTGGTGCTTGCAAACCATCGATTTACAATTAGAGACCTTGCTGATGATATTGGAATTTCAAAGGATCGGTCAATTCCATTTTGGACCTCAAACGCGTCAAATATCGATTGGTACCGAAAAACACTGATTGTGCCAACTCACGCTGCATTGATTCTTCGTGACTTATTTTCCAAAATGAAACCCATATCGTTCTACAACCACCGTATTCACAACCCTGCGACTTCTGGATACTCCTAAACGCAAAGATCACTCCGGGGGCACCGTTTTGAGTCGACTGAAGAGATTCAACGTGAATCGCCGCTCGCTTTGAAGGCCAATGACTTTTTATCATGCATTGAGGATTGGAAAAACAGTGGATATAAGTGCATTGTGTCCGGAGGGGATTATTTTGAAGGCGATGAAATAAATTTGGAAGAATAAATGAAGAATTTTTGAAAAAAAAATAATTGATCTTACTTTTCGGCAACGTAGTATATCCCCAAAGTCTTTTCGTTCAGGGCGAAATTGCAAATATGTACTACATATACCTACACCATGGAACAGTTGTGGTTGCAAAATGTAGGTGTAGTTTAGCAGTCTCTCCGTCGTGGTGCACTCTGGGTAACGTTACATTTTCTACATATCTATCGCTCCAATGAATACAAGTGAAAATGACCTACATCGTTATACCACAAACAGTTTCTTAATAAACATTGATTATATATGATGTTTGGAATACATATAAATTATACACAATAAATTTTCTTCGCTCCATTTAATCATTAGAATATTTATCCAACGCATAATTAATTGGGGCAAATGGTTCTGCAAGCTGTAATACAAATTAAAATATTCTTTTCGCCAATAAAACCGAAACTTGTAAAACAGGTGTTCTTTAACTGTGGAGGGCGACGCACAGGAAGTGAGTGATGTATTTACTGCATTTTTAAATCACTTGAAATTAATGAAAAATTAACAAAAAAATTAATAACAATAACATGAAAGAGCTTAATCGAAAAGCACAAACTTCAATTAACTGAAACTAATTTTTTATTAATAATTTATCAAAATTGTTAATAAATTATTTCTGATTGATAAGGAATTCTGAATTTTAAATATAAAAATCCTGATTCATTTCATAACGATGTATAAATAATGTATTTATGTAATAATCGTTTTTTATTGCTTGCAACTTTGATTTACAAATTTTTAAATTAATATTCTTAAAAACAGACTACCTTATTCTTTTACAGATGTTTTTTAAAATATTCAATAATTTTTGCATGGTGCATTAGATATTTATACTGAGCTGTTGGATTTCAGTAAGCATTTTGTACATTTTGTCATAAGATTTTTTCTTAGCTTATTGAAAATAATGGACAATAAATGGAATGAAATTAATGGGTTTCATCTTTTTCAACCTTGTTGTTCAACCAACCACCTTTGGTTTTCTTTTAATCACGTGGGAATAGCTCCAATAAATAACGATGATGAATAGCGCGCTATTTTATTATTTATTGATTCTTTTAGACTGATATTATTTTTCTTCTACATTTTCAATTTTTATTTATTTATTTTTTGGTTTTTTATTTCCTTTCTTTCGATTAAAAACGTCGTACGTATACGTATTCTTTCAACTGTATTATTAATCCATCATGAATTTGACAGTGTGTTCAAAAGTTTTTATTTTCTCTGTGGTGGTTTGTTACAAAAGAATTACGTATATGAACATTTATAACTAACTGGTTTTTGAAACTAGAATACCTTTTTCTGTTTTCAAAATATGATTTTTTTATTATTTTTAACTGTACTATTGAGATGCATTATATCTATACATATTTCTTACAATCTTTAGTGGTATATATCCCCTTACAATTATCATCTTATTATTACATACTTATTTTTTCATCCAATCATATAATATATAATAATACATTTCTATAGATATTGTTACAATATAACAATACATATATCCTGAATGACCGAGTGATTAGCGCTCTGGCGCTCGGTACAACAGGGTTCGAGTCCCAACGCGGCCATGGATGTTTGTAGTGGTTCGGAATCCACTTTAAACCGTAGGTCCCTGTCTAACATGATCGTAGAACGTTGCGGGGGTATTGTTACTCCGCATCCGTAGCTTATCCTCAAGCTACATGCATCTACTGGTAGTGCTAAGTGAGTAACATTGGTGCAGCGCTTGCTTTAACAACATAATTTTTAGACAATTGTCTAAGTGTTTGCCATCTGCATTAGAACGAAAAAAATATATATATAACAATACAGTTTTATTTTGTTTGAGCGCTTTTTATCCATATGATTTATGTTAAATTAATTTTTGTATCGGTACAATTTGTGTTATCCAGTACTTAAATTTTAAAAATTTAAGAATTAGTTTAGCGTCAAAATTAAATACAAGAAAATTAGCATTAGCGTAAGTTTCCGCCATCTTTAATACTGTACATTAAGGATGGTGAAAAGCTAAAAGAGGATTAGAAAATTAAGAGGATTTCGTATTAAATTTTATGACAATAAAACTCTGCTTATTTAATTTTGTTTTTAGTTTATTTTATACTTAATTAACTTATTCTATTATAATACTTGCTTATGAGTAACATTTTTCATCTTAATATCTGGTGAGTAGATGTATAAATTCTTTGGGTTTCCCACTCTAAAGCAAGCTGCATATATCTTTTACATTTGTCCTTGTGCCTTATTTATGGTGTTACTAAATTCTAATCTTAATGGAAATTGCAGTGTTTTTTAATTGAAACTGCAGTTTGATAGATATGAGGGGAATCCTCGGAATAAATACTGTTTTTCCTTTATCTTTTCCTGGCATTATTTTCTCTCCAATTATATAGTTTGATAATTGTTACATGATAGTTATAGTTCCGTTACATTATCTTGGGGAATCTAAATTTCTCAACAAAATAATTAGTTAATAAGAGTTGTATTGTAGGGCCTGATGGCCGAATGGCTAGCGCTCTGGCGTTCGGTACCACAGGTATCGGGTTCAAATCCCGGCTTTGCCATGGGTGTTTGTAGTGGTTCGAAATCCACTTTAAGCTGTAGGTCCCGGTCCTAATAGGATCGTAGAGCGCTGCGTGGGCATTGTTACTCCGCGTCCGTGGTTTACTATCAAGTTACACGCGCCCCCTGGGTAATGCAAAGTAAGTAACATCGGTGCAGCCCTTATGGCGAAAGATCACGGTCTATTTGCCAGCTGCATTAGAAAAAATAATAATAATAATAGTTGTATTAATAATTGTTTAGTTAAATAATTATTCTTAATGTTAAACAATGTTCAGGCGTTTCCGGCACTTGCTTCGAATTTAACAATTCTGTGGGAAAATTAACACTTTCATTTACATCAACCATCGAATTGATTGATTTATGTATTCTTTCCTCGAAAGGAATTTTTAAGTTAGTATTGTTAATTACTACATTTCTTACTACTAAAATGACTCTTTCAAGTAATCAATTTGGATTTGTGTAATTTGCAACAATATTTGGATAAACTTTATTTATTAATTCACCCAGACAGTTGATGGTATTATATAAATCATTAGTTAATCAAATTTGGCCAGTTGCACAATCATTACAATTGACGAGTGCATTCACCAACTTGTAAGAGCTTTTCGGCAAAACGTCTCGTTTCTTCACCATTAGAAAGTTTAACTCTCACAGTTGTTCTTAATTTTACTTTTTTCACTCGAGACAAGGGAAATGACTGCTTCAAACATGCATTGATTACATCTGCTGGAGTTGATTTTGAACTAACTGGAAGAGTTTGCCGAAAACCTTCAAAAAGACTCATAAATCATGAATTACCTCTTAGTATCTTGTATGTTCTATCTAATACTTTGAATGACTTTTTTTTGTGCCATTGTACATTTCGTTTCAAATGATTACTTTACATTGTTTTAAAAGTTTACCTCATCCATATAGTAATTCTTGTTCAACATTTAATGGCAGCTTCAAAGCAAAATGAGCAGTTCATCCTCCTTGTATTCAAATTGCCGCAATTCCAAATGATGCCAAAGCAAGCACAATCTCTTTTTGATACTTATTTCAGCTAATATTAAACTTATCAAAAATATCTTTCCGGTACCTCCTGCCACATCCAAATAGATTCTGTTCACGATGAAATTATAAAATTTGCTCTTGACTTTCTTTTAACAATGGTTTGTTTTGAGCGATAAATTCCAATAATTCCTCTACATCACAACTTTTCTCTTTCAATATTTCAAAATTCCATGCATCTAACATTTGTGTTCCAAACGAATAAAAGCTTGATTAAATATCTCTTCATTGAATTCGATATTTAATTCCGGATAAACTTGCGTACTGAATGCACATCACAGGTCATACTTTCTTTGAATTTCTTCCATAATCTATTTGGATTCGATGGACTAACCTTGTCAATATTATTGAAAATACAATAGATATCTCACTTGTTCTGTGGTTGTTGTCAGTGCAGCTTCTCAAGTGCCAATTCCCAATGATCATTTATTTTTAATATCATTTTCCACTATTGCTAAACGCCGACATGCTTCTCTGTACGTTTAACATACATATTCGTCGACTGTGAAACCTGTTGGCTCACTAATTTCATTTAGTAGCATTAGAAGATAGAAGCACCCAGCAGTTTTTGGATGCACCGTGTACACTCGTCCTAATACGTCTCTTTTGAAGATTTCTTCTTGAACTTCGACTGGAATTCTTTGCTTTTTAAAAAATTGTCTTGTTGCATTACATGTATAATAATGTTAGTACAGGGTCATATAACAATGTTCTTGTAAATGGAACCCTTTGACTAAGTTAGAAAAATGCTGTTAATGTCACAGGTGGGTTCTCTTCCTACTTTCTGCTCAGTTTCTCTTGTAAAATATACTCTTTTGCTATTTTCTAAATACACTGCCAAATGAACATGTAGCTGTGGTTGTTGATTTGTATTGAGATAACCAATATTCGCTAAGACGTTTCATTTCTATTTATATATTTTCTTATTTGACACTAAATTTTAAAAAAAAAAATGACAATGTTTCAATAAGACACATGCCAAAATATTTTGTGTATTCCTGGTGCTCATGTACGTAGTGGTTAATTTTTGTAATATTTTGTTGTAATTAAATGCAAAATACATAAATAGATTATTTCATTTTATTTTAAAAATAATTATATTAAAATATTTAAAATTAAAAATTCCCCAAAATAAAAACTTTAATAAATTATATAGTTATAAATTAGTTAATTTAATTAAAATAAATTTAAATATTTTGGTGAAAACCACACTAAATGTACGCTTGGTTTGTCCATGTGTGTCGTTTTATCTCCGAACACAATCTCTGCAGTTACAAACTGAAACCTCCTTCATGAATAGGGGACAGATGGTTTCCAAACCATATAACCCCCACGGGGATACGGGGGGGGTGCAGAGTTACGCCACATGCAGGGACAGATCACACTTACATTTATTATATATATATATATATATTGATTTATGTAACAGTTTTTAGTTCTATCCTTAGGCAAATGCTTTAAAATGTAAATTCCAATAAAATGTAACAAAAAGTTCCAAAAATATAATAAGTAAGTAAATGTAGAGTTTATTATTAAAATATTACTTTATTTATTCTCTACTGTAAATATTTTTATGTATTTAACGAAATAATTTGTTAGTTTTCAAATTAGCTTTTTAAAATGAGGCAAAAAATGAAGTTAAGCTAAAAAAAAAAAAAAATGTGATTTGAATTGAAAAATTGCGGAGGAAAAAAAAATTTGCAGATTTAAAAAAAAAAAAAAAAAATGTCTGTTACGCAATAGAAGGGCAACCAGAAATTTCGTGTATATCGGATATAATTATTGAAATGTTGAATTGAATGCTACTTTTTAGCGATTGGATAAAGCATGAAATCGGTTAAAGACCTTAGATAAAAAAAAAAAAAAAAAACTTAGATGGTAACACATATGTGTTGGAAACCTTGACATTAATTAATTTAAAACATTAACCTTGAATTGAAAAAATATGGATGACAGCTTAAGAGATAGTAGATTTTATCTGCTAATTTTTTTCGGTGTTTCAAAAAAATACTCCTTCCCAAATTATTGAATAGTTTAAAAAATATATACGTATCAATTTTTCCACATATCTGACCAATGCAAAAATAAATTTTTTGTGAAATTTTACGCTAAAAATTATTCTTATTTTCCATTTAAGAACAAAAATAAATATAATATTCTTTCAACAGTATTCACACATTATATCCCACTTGTAAAATAATTATGTAGATCTTTGGTTGTTTGATTTCAATACGTCTTTTGATTGTTCCATCCAACCAATCAACATCTTTATTGAACTTGTGGCAAGAAAACCTTTCCTCTCGCCTGTAATTCCCTCAAAATTATTTTCAGCATAATATAAGTTTAAAAATATTTTGCAATTTTTATACTGTGACCTCAGTAAAATATTCTACAATTATCCTTTTTGTTTCAAATTCTGCATTATTACGTTTTTTGGTCTGATAACTATTGCTACATCTTCATTTATATCATCAGAGAAACACAAAGAAAAAAATAATCCTCCAAATTACTGCACTATCAAGCTGTTTTCATTTGGTTTCACATATAACAAATACAGCTCAGTGTAAATTGTTACAGAAAATTTCTCATTGAAGTTTGCTAAGTAATAAGGTTTTTTTTTTTTTTTTTTAATATGGTGTTTTTCAAACTTCTTAGCCGAGGAATAAAGTTACCTACGGTAAATATATACCATACAAAATGTTCTCTGTCAGTTACATGTAAAAAATTTAATTTTAGAAACCTAATAGAATATTCCTACTTATGCATTTATTGCCTAAATCCCATATAACATAACATTGCATAAAGGCAACTTTTAATTTTCGCTTTCCTACCGGCACTTTTCTTTGCGCAGAAACTGTACATAGTTTCACAGAAGATATTCCAACAGAAGTTTGGTTCACAATTAAAATGCTAACATTATTTTTATGAGCTATTTCTAGAAGGATTTATTAATCAAATGATCTTTTTAATTATAAGATCTTTTAGCCATCTTTTAATTGATCTTTCAACTCGATGGAATTTGGGGTAATGCAGCAATTCTAAAATCTTGCTTCAATAAATAAAACGTAGTTACTTTCCAAGAATGACATCAATATAAAATTGAATATAGTTTGTTTCAAAAGATGACTCTTTTAGTTTGATGATGAAGATTTAATAAATCGCAACATTTTCTTCGGTCAAATTCATCTTTACAAAAGAAATTATTTTAATTCATAGAACATACTGTTAATTTTTCACTTTATACTACCATAACGAATTAAACCTTTGAGATAATGGGGAAAAAGTTCATAAAATTTCTCGACATAACATAATCAACGTGGATCATTGATATTTAATCCTAAACTTTCATTGTTAGTTATTCCAACAACTTGGTTTTTCATAATAAGGTTGTTGTTGACTAATCCTCAGTGTCCTGCAGTGCGGGACGGGCATCCCATGAGTGATCTACTCATGGATGGAGGGAAATGGGCAGCTTCTATTGTGATGGATCTCCCGTAGGTAGAAGTCTGACTTTTGCTCCGTGATGCTCTTACAGTCATATGAGACAGGGAACTACGGCTTAAAGTGGATTCTGAACCACTACAAACATCCATGGCACTGACTGGACTCGAACCCGAAACCTGTGATACCGAGCGCCAGAGCTCGACCATTCAGGCCCCATAATAAAAAGTAAAACTGGTTGAAACAATTTTTTAGAAATAAAAGTTTGTCTTGGACATTACGTAAAATTAAGTATTATCAGCATCCCTGCAGGGTACTATTTCACATTACGATACCTTTGATATTTTAATGTGTTAAACAGTCATTATTTATTTAAGAATTTTCTGAATTGAAGAATATGTTTACGTGTTAGTCGCATTTTGGATAGATGCGTATTTGACGTCTTCAACTATCTGATATTGGGGAAATTGCTAAATTTAGCCTTATTGAATTGAAAAGCGTCGTTGAAGAATTTTATATTCAATTCAGTGCACTCATTCAATTGCTTGAATATCAATGTTTTATGCATTAGTTTCTCATTTATCTAGAGGCGTTTATTATATCACGCAACATTTTATTTTGCAGATTTGTAATTGTTTTATTGTGTTGTGTGATAATTACTCATGCGTGTTTGGAGGGGCGTACGTCATAAGAGGAGTGTTGTCATGCAATGCGCTTGTTTATTTCTGAGATTTGATTTCGAGTTTCTGCAAATGATTGAATGAAGTTTGTTCATACTAAAAATTTCAATTACATGATATGATACGCTCAGATTTAAATGTTTATCTAGTATAATCAGAAGATGTTTTATTTTTTTAAGTTTGTGACATTTGTCTGTTGAAAAGAATTAATTTCCCTGTGTTGGATTTTTGTATTGTTTCTACATATAATTAAAAGGTTTGATTTTTGGCCTTAAAAATACCTTCAGCCCAACGGCAAAGCGCAGTTAGAGGCTAGGAGGGTTCAGGTTCAGCGTCAGGTGAAATTATTGCTTTTCAGAAACAAGGAGACCCGATGAGACAATATGTAAAACATCTCTCTCTGAAAATCAGGCTGCCTACGAAGACACGCAGTCACATCTAAAAGATCTCTTCTCATCAGTGTGCTGTCAATGGCATGCATCAATGGAACACAAGTTCCCACGATACTCAACAAAAATACTATTTTTAAATTTTTTGTAGCATCATACCTTAACAATTTGCATTCACATCAATATTATCATTCTATAGGTGAGATTCTGATTTGGAGTTTTTTTTTTTTTTTAATAACTAGATTAAAATTCTTTTATTTGCAAGTTGCTCTTTAATCATCGGTTCAAAAATTTCAGAATACTATATTCTTACTTAAGTGCAGAAACGACATACTTAAACATAAAATTTTGTTTATCTTATTGACTAAAAATTTTTTTAATCTTATTTATTTGACAAGTTTTCTGGTTATTTATTTCATCAGCTAATAATTATTCTTCTTAAAATTAAGAATCATTCTTCAGGAAATTAATCTAATTGAATAAGAATTTATCTTTTAGAAATTGTTTTGACGGATTAAGTATTATTCTTATTGTTCATTGTAGATGTTTTTCTAATATTTTTTCTGGAATTTAATTTTTATTTTTCTATCTTTTTTTTTTAAACTAAGCAATTACATTTTATGCAAATTTTATTTTCAATTTAAGATGTGAAGGTTTACAGGTATTTAATACCACAT
Source organism: Caerostris extrusa (assembly GCA_021605095.1). Lineage (NCBI taxonomy): Eukaryota > Metazoa > Arthropoda > Arachnida > Araneae > Araneidae > Caerostris > Caerostris extrusa. The sequence goes on along the minus strand of BPLR01013702.1, from coordinate 132,376 downwards.
TGGAACACCGTAATCTGTACGCCCATTGTCTCAGTATCATTCTCTTAGGTAATTCTTTTAGCGGTTGTTCTGATTGAGAAAATGTAGAAAATCCTTTCAAAGAAATTCGAAAAGGGCTACGCCGTATTTAAATCAGATATTATAATTATCTTTACTTATATGCTATATAACCCAAAGATGAATTTTGGTGTAAATAAAAAAATTCCTTTAAATTCCTTTATTTCCGGGAAGGACACAGTGATGTTTTCTATAATGCTTTCGAAGACACTTTAACTATCTTATGTAAAAATTTAGAGAAATTATCAGAAATTGGTAAATTTGGACAAATTATCTTACTTTATTATCACATAAATATGAAATGATAGATTATTTTGTAACAAACAAAATAAAAAAAAAAAAAAATTTGAAGTTCAAAGAAACATACAAGGGGAATCACATTCATTCACATCCTCAAACATATCATTTAAAATGGAGGGGGGGAATCCGCATAAGAGAATATCTAATGGCTCGTAACTGAAATCAGAACTGAAAGTATTATGAATCTGTACTATGAATCCATTGGCCAGTAATTTAAAATAAAACAAGTAATATAAAAAAAAAAAAAAAAAGTTTTTTTTAAGTCAATTCCTACTTTTTTTTTTTTTTTCACTATATTGAGAAGTCCTTTATAAATAATTTTCATTCATTTTTTTAAGTTTATCTGGCGCCATCTATTGGTAGATATATTCAATTTAAAACTAAAAAACTAAAATAAATTAATTAAATTTAATTAATGAATTAATATTTGAAAAACTGCATTGTAAAACATCAAGAGTGTCATCCACTACAAGTTCAAAAAAATATATTTGAACTTGAGTGGATGAAATACAAAGTATTTTATTAACGATTGAAAATTTGAACAAGATATATATAGGGAGAGAGGAAGAGTGTGAGCCAATAGAAGGAATTGTAAAAAGAAAAAAAAAAAAAAAAAAAAAAGAAAATTGAGAGAAGAGAAAATTTAAGAAATATAAAAAAGTTCTTATAAAAAGAAAAATGTTAAATTGAATAAAAATTAAGTGAGAAATAAAAATAATAATAATAATATTCATTATAAGATGAAAAAAATAAAAGAGATTTTTTTTTTAAAATAATTATTTTGAATTTATTTATTTTTTTTTTTATTTTACATGTACATAAAAATATTTTTTTTTCCCCCTAAAGTAGAAAATAAAACGAGAGCAGAAAATATTTGAAAAAAAAAGGAACAGGGTTGGTGTTCGCGCCTACGCGTAGGATACCCCTAGCGGCGAAAAAGTGTGTGTACACATGAGCCTGCGAGCGCATAAGCCCGCGTCTGGAGTCAGTGTAGTGCCAGATCTTCAAAGATCCTCACGACTGAGTGGCTGTGACTGTCATGTAAATAAAACGCTAAGTTTTTCATTGTGAGTATTTATTGTGTTAGTGTGAGTGTGATACAGTCCGCTTGTAAGAGAACATGTGTGAGTGCTTTTGACGAGAACAGTTGGTATTAATTTATAGCTTCTCAGAAGTTGCAAATACATGAAATGAAAATATTACGAGAAACTAATTCAAGTTATATGGAAATTTCTTTATTTTCATAGTTGCATTGTAAGATTGTAGAGACATTTAATTCCTGTTTCTTTTAGAATATTTTGAAATATGTAATTCAGGGACTCACTGTATAAAGATGAAACTTATATATTAAAGTTATTGTCTGATCTCATACTATTACTGATTATCATAAATGAGAACATTTAACTGTGATGGAATATTTAACAAAAAATTCAAGATTTAAGACATTCAATCGATTTTTAATTTATTTTTCATTTACAGGTGCTTAAAAATCTGCCTTCTAAAAATTAAAAATATTATAAGTCAATTTAAAAATATGGAATTAATGTGTCAGAGTCTATAAATTAAATTACGTTGTTAAAAAAATTTTTCCTAAGATAAAATAATAATTTTTTTTTATTAGTAAATACAACTGCTAATTGTTAAATTTGCATAACTACAAAATATAAACGATTTCTCTAGATACGAAGCAATTGTTATGTGATATGAAATAATCTTACTTTATTTATAATCATAGAACTGAGCATTCTTAAGTTTACATGAAAAGAATTAGATGTTCTCTAAGTAATGATAGAATTTACCGGAAATCAAAAGAAAATAGATAATGTTTTTTTCTTATCAACTTTAAGACCAGTCCACAGAACCTTCAAGGGTTTCATGGATCACTAATTTAAACAAAAACCACTCAAGCTCAGCAAAAGTGCTTTGAGCATTGGCGCATTCATCGTTCAATCTCATCATTCAATGCATTCATTATTTAATCTTCGACTGAAGTTAGTTGTATACAAGAGAAAAATACCATTATAGATTTACGCAAAATGATACTTACACATATAAAAAGATATTGAGAATATGATACACCGTTCTAAATTCGAGGGCTACAGCTAAATCAGTTAGAACAGCCACTTTTTTTCACTTTTCCACACAACCAGTATACTTGCAGACGATAAAAATAGAACTATTATACCAACCTGAGAAATAAATAAAAATCAATGGATACAATTTTTATATATTAAATCTAATATACTAAAATTATAATTCTTAAAAATTATAGCTTTTCTTTTAATGAGTAAATTTTATTTTTAAATCCATCCATTTATATTTATCATTTAAAACATTTTTGTGTTAGATCTCTAAAACGAAATATTAAAAGGAAACTTTTTTTTAACTACAACAGTGTTATAAATTTTACGTTAAATTCACTTTTTTTGTTTAAAATCTTAATAGACATCTTTTTTTTTAAATAAGCGTAATATCGAACCATGTTTTCACAAAAAAAAAAAAAAATTAAATAAATAAATAAATAAAAAAAAAAAATGATACTTTTTAATGCTGTTAAAATCTGAATGTAAAAAAGCAATTTTTAAAACGACGTCAACTTTGACGAGTCAGATTAGTGATAGAGAATGATTGACAGCACTCTAAAACAAATCTTCTTTCATTGACTTTTAAAGTTAGTATTGTCATTTTACTATAAAATAAAAACTATTTCACACAAGATATTTTATTCGTTTGATCAAAAATATTTAATTATACTTTTGATTTGCTATGAAAATAAGCAAATAAGATTCAATCAACCACAAAGTGTGATTCTGAGCAATAAAATTAATTTAACATAGCTTGCATAACAAATACTAGTCTTTCATGGCAACCCTAAGTATTTGCTTTTGCAGTGAAAGGCAACATCTACTGCTTCAATAATTACTGCATGTGAAAATACATTTTCTCTTTTAACGAAGTTTCGAATGTTAAATTTTTAATAAAACGAAATTGATCCATTTCTTTCCCTTAATATCTAAAGAAACGGATACATCTATTCTTTTCCTCTCATTTTCAGCCTAGAACTAACTACACCACCTTATTTCTATGAGTTCTAGAACGTAGAAATACTTGTTGGGTCAGGTTATTTTACTAGAGTTGAGATTAGCCATGACTTCTTTCAGAAGCAAAATCGATTACCAAACCGAGATGGTTAGCAAAATAGAAAAGCGAAAATTTCGAGAAAACACATGAAAAATTTTAAAGTTCTATAAATTAGAAAAAAAATTAAACTTATTTAATATAAATATCTGCATTCATAGCATTAAATATATGGTGGCAATAATGGTTTTTAGATTATTAGGTTTGAAAGTTGATTAGGTGACAGTACATGTTTTATTAGTATAGATTATTTGTATCTTGACTTACATATACATACGATGAGTCATCATCATCTCATGTGATTTTTTTAAGATATCTTAAAAAATAAATAAATAAACAAGTAGATAAAACTCAAGAGATTATAAGAAAATTTAAAATACAAATCTAATATTGCCATTTTCTTTTTTTGTTGAATATTTTTTTTTTTTATTTAATAAGCATTTTTTTTATTAAAAAATTGGATTATTTCAAACTTTAATATTATTTTTGTATTACTTTTAATTTCATATCACTTTCCGTTAAAATGGTGACTTTATGAACACATTTTTTATTAAAATACTTGCACTTGAAGAAATATATATTTAATACATATATATTTTTAGCAAGAATTAAAAAAAATAAATAAAAACACAATGACAAAATGAAATTATGCTGTTTTTGAATCATGGGTGCTTTTTGATCTGAGGTCATTTCCTACGAGATATAATTAGGCAAATATGAGCAGATTCAGCGTTTTCCAGTATGCATCTCAGTGGATCTGCTACAATGCACCCTTAGTTTGCCACTACAATTTTTAATGGATACTTCCAGCATATGGGTGTTTACCCCTTCCCTTTCGGTTTTTAACCAGGCTGTCTTAGTTTCGAAACCTCATATGGTATTCACAAGGAGGTTATTTTGATCCTCAGAACAAAAATTAGTTTAGATTAATGCCAAAATTCTATAAAATCCATACTCTAAATTATTGTAAAATTACTTCGTACAATTCTTACAATTTATTTATTAAAATGTTGATTTTTAAACATAAAATGAAAAAAAATTCTAAATAAAAAATTTATTACATTTTTATAATTTTTTATCAACCATTTAATTTGGGGGCCCTATAGAATTGAACAAATATATAAACCATCTCAAAAATACAGACGACTATCCGTAAAAAAACTAAAAAAATGGAAAGCCTCCCTATTCATTAATGAAATTTTCATGACATATATAATGGCAGCAGGAAATCTCACAGAAAAAAGTATTAATGAGTGAAAATATTTATACATTAAATAAAAAAAGTGTAAGTATTAATTAATGCATGAAATAATAAATGATAAAAATATAAATAAATTTTATACTGCAATAATTTTTTTTTTTTTTTTTTTTTCCGTAGTTAAACCTTGGGAGATACAGATTATATTAGAATATACATATGCACTAATAGCACTTTATAATTATTATAATATCAACAATATAATTTAAAAAATAGGCATGGATATTAAATAAGTAATAAGAAAAACCGATTTGTAATATTTGACAAATTATATAAAAATTATTAACTTATTAAAATTTTATAAGATATTATTAATTGTTTTTATTTAATAAAATGATCGAACAGTTGCATTAAAAAACAAAGTTAATGTTACCTAAATAATTTTAGATATAATCTAAAATTAAATAAGGCGAATCTTACATATAATTAACTTTTTTTTTTATTTTGTAAATCTCTAAATGTACATTGCTTTTTAGTTTAATTTTGTATATGCATATATATATATATATATATAAACAAATATTAAATCAAATCTTAATATAGATAACATAAGAGAGATTAAAATATTATTAATAAAAATGTGTAGTTTTACTGACTTTAATCACCAATAGATAGCAGCATCGTCGTATGTCATGGCACGCAAGTTTGTTGTGAGCATCTCAAAATACTGCAGCGTGATTTAAATCGATTCGAAAAAGATAATTTATAATGAAACATTACTAGTTATCAACTCTTAGAAATATATGAAAGAAACTTTTCTATAAAAATAATTATAAATGATCTTTATATTAAGGTTATTTATTACACGCAGTAGGGGTGTAAATGACAATTGGAACAGCAACATATGCCCATGTGTTAAAAGCCCCGCCTTTGAAATGGTGTGCTTTGTCTATTGGTGAGGCTTCTAACCCATGCAAACATAATAACGTGGTTTTATACTGTAGACAGGTCACGAGTAAATTTTACTTTCAATAATCCTTCTTTCGGCTTTTTAGATTTTAAACTCTTTTATTGTAAATTTAAATTGTATGTAATCCTCAAAATTTTTAAATTTTAATCCTTATCTTAGTTTTCTGCAGCAGAATCATTGATCCAAGTATTTGCGGTAAATAACAATTTCCGTCACGCTGCCCATACCTGTTTGTATCCTTAAGTATTCTTATTCGAACAAATGCTGTTGTAGTTCATAGTTTTTCCGTTTGTTTTAAGTTATTCTGTTGTTACTACAGTATGTTTTAAGGCGTAGCTTGTTCCTGTATTTGTAAACAGTATTCGATTACTCACGTCTGCGTTAAAAGGAACTAACGTCAATCATAACTACCACGTGGTTGCTTGGATCTGCCATCTCTTCTGTGTATTTTGATGTCATCCCGCCATCTTGACTAAAAATTTATAAATTGTGATAAAAAATTCTGTTATTCTAAATTTACGGGAAAGTTATGAAAGCATAGAACTGTTTTAAATAACAAAAATTGTATATGGGAGCGATGAGCTTATTAATGTTAGCTCAGGCTGCGGATTTTGTAGAATACCAAAAGGATTGTAAAGCACGTGGTAAGTCATTATTTAAGATAAATTAAATAATTCTTTTCACTTTTCAGGTTGTTATAGATGTTTAAAAATTATTTAGTAACTTTTTAAAGTGGTATGTTTTATTTGCAAAATGTTCTATGTGCCTGTTAATAAATTGTAAGTTAATTTTCAAATGCATGTTCTTCAAAATAGAAAACCGAATAAATTATGTTTCGTTTTGTTAATTGGTTACAAAATGTTGTCTTTTATATGTTGAATATGTAAAATATTTAATAATATCTTGAAATTTGAAAGACTTATCGTTAGGATAATTCGCTTTGATCGATTTCCTGCCTAAGTTCACGCACTTCAGATTAATCATTCTGACTTAATCCTTTTTTGGAGAATGTTATCAAATCGTATTATTTTGTAAGCAATTTTTTTAAATTTATTTTTTTACAAATTCTGGTTAATTTTATTCATACATAAGTAACACAATAAAAGTAAATGTGACCTTCGCACCTGATTTCCTATTTAGAAACATTTACAAAACGTGTTTCCATGAGGCCGGTTATAACAACATACAAATTAAACAGATTTTACCTTGTTTTTTTCCCCTTTATTTTTAATATTTTTAGAAAGGTACTACCGGGAAAGGAATGTTACTCATTTTATAGTTAATTTTCAACGAAATTGAATTAATTTTCAGACTTTATTGTTAGTAAATAAACGTGGTTAAAAATTTAATATTCTTGATATCATGCAAAATCCACTTAAAATATTTTATTTAATTCTAAGATTGGCTTATTAATTTTTCAAATATTACTTAGAATTAAAATTTCAAAATTACTTTACATCTTTTAATTAAAGTTTAGAATTTCAGCGTTTTTTTAGTTGGGTATATGTATATTGTTGTTTGTAGAGACAATGAATTTTTTTTAAGTTAATAATGTTAGTAGTTAATAGATATGTATGTATGTATTATTGAAATTTTCTGATTTGCTCTAAGAAGTTGGTGAGACTGTGTAGGATTTTTCTTGTTCTCTCCACTTTTTCTTTGTCTTTTATATTTATATTCTACAATATAAATATAACACTTTACTTGAAAAAAAAAAATATCCTTGCAATTTTTTAAATTTGTTTGCCATTTTGTTATATGCATATTTTTGGAAAATAAATTTTGTGTATTTTTTTTTCTTTTTGCTCCCACTTAAAAATACTTACATTGTTTTTCTTTTTTTAAAATTGTTTTCCCCAATTTCTTATATTAAAGTTTTTTAAAGGTTGCTAAAAGAAGTGAGCAAATTATTAGTTTGGGAATAGGGGATCTAACCTAATTCATTCTGGACAATAAGGAAATTAAACTGCAATAGGATCTCCTGTTTAATTCAATTCTAAGAAATTCAGAAGTCTTAAAAATTATTGAATTATTTTTTATAAAAATTTATGAAGTACTATAAATGCTAAATAATATTTTAATGACATTATAAATAACATTTGAAAATTCATATGAAATTTACCTTTATAGCACTATTTATGAACTTAATTCTTAAGATAGCATATTTTTTATGGAAATGTTTTTTTTTATAAAAATTTATTACTATTTTAATCAAACTATTCATTCCTAATTTTAAAAATTTTATTTATCCAAAAATATTTGATTTTGAAAATTTAGGAATTAATCACAGATAGAAATAATTTATCAGTATAGAGCTATATATATATATATATATTTTTAAAGGTAAGGGCTGTTAAAATATTTAATTATTAAGCATTCATTAGTCACTGCCAAATTTAAAATTCCTATGATATACATGGTCTGATCATGTTGATGCTAATTATTAATTAAATGTATAGATGCATGCTTTGCATTATAATATATTGTATCTTTAGATACTAAAAAGCAAAATTTTTTTTACTTGAAATTTAATCCATAAGAAAAATGAAAAATAATATTAATAACCTTTTCCTTAATATCAAAAAAATTTCTCCTGTTCTGTTTTTAATTTACTTTTTAAGTACTACATTTTTTTTAATTTACTTTGCTCAAAAAAGTCCTTTCTGATTCAGTAATATATGCATTTATAGTGATGTGCCATGAAATAAAATACCTGGCTTAAATATTAATAAAGAAATAAAAATAGAAGTAATTGCTCAAAATTTATTGTGAACTCAATTTTATGATTAGAAATTTAATAAGTATTTACAGTAAATTCTTGATTAATGTAATAGGTTGCATGTAAAAATCATATTGTTAAAATAATGAAAGCCAAAGATTGATGCAAGAATTTCACTGTAGTATAATGTATGCTTTACAATGGTTCTTTATTAGCAGATAAGAAAACTGATCATTCCATATTATAAATCAAATACTTAAATTTTCAGATCTAAAATATTTTCTTTTTTTATCTTTAAAAATCATTTTTATTCTGTGCTTGCAATATATTTATAATGTAAATTTGATCAAGGATCTATTTCACTTTAGATGAAATGCATTAATATTTTAAAAGATAAGGAAAGTATATCAATTTAAAATAAATATATACAAACCTTTATTACAATATTTGACGAATTGTATTATCTAAATATTTTGTTGTAGTTGCTATATACAAGCTTCATATCATTATCTATAAGATATAATACAATAAAATATAAATTGATGTTTTATGTTATTATTTTTTAAATTTGATATATACCTGTTAACTATCATTAGCCTATTATGAACTATACCTTTTTTTTTTTTTCTACTAATAACATTTTTCATAAAATCTCAGAAAACTCAAGATCCTATTTGAGGGGAAACTGGTTTCCATTTGTATTTTATCTTGAAAAGAAGCAGAAAACTTGGGCTTTAGCAAATATATTAAAATATTAAAAAAAAAAAACCCCACCATTTTAAACATATGTAATATGTTTTACAATTCAAATTCATACCATTATCTTCTAACTTAGTCAATAATTTTTATTGTTAATTTTTTTAAGGTAAGTTAATATAATTTTTTATATGGTTATTCTTTCATTCTTTGCTTTATTGACTTTTAGTTAACTTATAAAAATGGAATTAAATTCTTTAAAAACTGCTCTTCTGTAGATTATTGGAAAACTCTTTAATAGTATTTCTTTTTTTAGTTAAATTATTTTTTTTATATTTAATTATTTATTAAAAAAAGTTATTTATTTTTTTATGCTATTTGTTGAAATTTCATTTCTATTTTTTTTTTTTTTTTTTTTTTTTTTTTTTAAATTACAGGCAATATTTCTCATTTAAAAGGAATACAGCTCATTACTTTTTTAAATAATCAGCATAATTAATAACTTAATTTAAAAATTTCTTTCCATATTTCTTAAAATATTCATTTTGTCTTATTCTTGTATGCTGTCTCAATTATATTTGTGTAATAAACTGTGTCGGTTGTATTTGAATGATCTTTTGAAAAGTCAACTTTGGGTGTCATTTTTAAGTTAAACCTCTATTGAATATATATATATATTTTAAACTTCTTTAATAAGATTGTTGTTAAAGTGCTTTTATAAAACATTTTCCTGTTATTTTTTGAGTTCTCTGATTTACAGAATTAAATTTATTGAAAAAGATTTTTAATTTTAAAAGCTATTTTAACTTTAAAGAAATGTTAACTAAAATTTTACTTTTCATATTTAAAACTGAAAGTACTAACTTTTACTAGTGTTAACTTGCAATTCTTTGATAATTTGGTGGGAAAAATGATTCTAAATCAATACAACATGAATTCATCAACATGTATGTAAATGAATGAAAACTTAATAACATTTAATGAAGACAATTCTTTCAATCCATTGTTATTAAGATAAACAATTTTTTTTTAATTTTTATTAGCTAATGCATTTGAATATAAAAGTCTCTTTGATTCAACATTATTCTGCAGAAAAACTTTTTCTTTGTTCATGAGAATTATAAAATAAAGAACTGGAATTTCTTGTGTAGAGAAAATCATTTCTGTATTTGATATGCCCAGATATATATTGTATAATAAAATGTGTTATATCATTATATGTAATCAAAATGTACAAAATAACTATTGAATAAATGTTATATCACACATAAATAAAATTCTTGATTTGTTTTTAATTTTCTCTTTATATTGTGTAAATGAAAACCATAATTTGTGCAATTTAAGAAAAATATAAATCGAATAGAAACTGTTTTTGGGGTGGGTCCTATTCAAATTGTGCACAGAGTTATTAAAAACAAATGGCATTCCTGTTTAAAAATATTGTTTGTTAGGCAGTAATACGAGTTGACAGTTAATGGATTCTCTTTACTTGAAATACAGGTGAAGATCCAGTAGACCATAACACTTTCTCTAAACTTTGCGCTGCAAATCCAGATGGCCTACACAATTTATTTCAACAGCCCATTGAACCAAGAAAAACGCAGCCCACCCCTACATCTCATTCGTCACCGGAAGACTCTAGAGAAAGAAGGCGTTCATCTTCAGGCCTGGGTAAAGAGTCGTCTCTTGAACACCCTGGGTAAAAACTTAATTTTTTTTTAAATGCTGAATTTTGTTATTATTATTTATAAGCTTTTCATTATACTTAGAAGTTTGATTACATTTTCTTATTAGCAGTAATATATATGCATTTCTAAATGCCCTTTTCATTGATATCTTTTTTGTTAAAATAACAAACAAAACAGTTTGATAAATCTTTATCTGAAACGAAGGTTATCAAATAAAACAAAAATGAATTCACTAAAACTATTAAGATAGGAACGAGAAATTATGTTCATTGTGATTAAACAAAATAGTAAATGTTTCTTTTTGCTAAGAAAATATTAAAATGTGAACTTTTTTCCCCTTAAAAATTTTGTTTTTATCAAGTCATAGAATGTATTTAAATATTAAAAAAAAAAAAAAAAAAAAAAAAAATCTCAAATCAAGTAATTTGTGTAATTGTAATGTTTTAGATGTTTAGGATGTCAAATGTTTTATATTTAAATGTCTTAAAAGTGTGGAATATTTCATATTAACTCCTGTCTATAAGCTTAAAATTTTTAAGAGCTTTTTCTAAAGCTAAACTACTGGAGTTGACTTATATACAGATTTGTTCATCTTGTCAAAAACATAGGTAATTTTGTACAAGTAATATGTTGGCACATATCGTTAAATATTAAAGGCTTTTATTTCTTAAGTTTATGTAAGAAAAATTTAAAATAAATGATTATTTGTTTTATGAAATTGAATTGCTTTATTTTCGAAAGAAAATTTATATTGCTAGTTTGTTGCATTGTCATCAAAACAAAAATATCTGAACAAAATCTATACTTGGCTAACCAAAAAGTACCAAAATGCATACCAGATATAATAATAAAATACTATAAATAATGATCACACTAAATATAAAAATGGAAATGCACATTACTTTAATCTTAATACATTTTGGGTGTTTTCAATACAACTCTTCAGTAAAAAAAAAAAAAAAAAAAAAGTCATAAATCTTTTGAAATTTTTAATCTAAAGTTTTTGAATCATTAGTCATGTTTACTCATTGAAATGTCTCAACACATATCATCATCACTTCAATATATTTTACAATTGCTATAAAATTTATGTCCTCTTTATACATGAAATCATTTTTTTTTTTTCTTTTTTGTTAATAGTATTAAATAGTTTTTTCACCCCCCTTTTGATTTCAGAGTTAACAATATGACTTTTATTAGATAAACAACTTCACTGCTCATGATGAAAAAGATGCAATTCAAAATGTTGGATTGTTTTATTTTATTTTGTAAGAGATTGCTTTATTTTTGAAACTTTTTGTTAAGTTATAAGATTTGAGTTTCTGGGAATATATATACTATATAATTTAATGTCTACCACACCATTGTGTCTAGAGCTGTGATGACTTTCACGTTTTGAATATAAAGTTATGTTCGTGCAATTTTGAATGAACACTTCTTAGGTATCATGCAGGGGAAGTTCATCTCCATTCCCTTCTCAACCCAAACATTCCAACTCATAGGTTTATCATGCTCATTTACAGCATAGGCAAAGAAACTTTCTGTTATACATCTTGTGTTTAGTTTTGAATCGAGCTCACATACCTTGGAAATACAGCATGGTATTTGTCATGCCCCTCATGCTAATAATTAAGTATTTAACAAAATATTATTTCTGAAATGTTGTAGAGAATTCATAATGATCAAACTTTGTTATCCAGTGATTGGCAGTTTTAATATTTTGGCCAAGTTAGTTTCAAAAAGCAAATCTGAAACTACGTTCATATCTACTAGTTTATAACATGTTTTGAACTAAGCTAATTAAAATTTTATCATTTAAGAATATTGATTATTTTTCTTCATTAAGAAAAAGGTAAAATTGCATAATTTTATCTAATGCCATAAAGATTAACTATCTTGTTAAATTTTATTAATTTTGCGATTAAGTTATTCTTAGTTACAATTTCTTTTCTTTGATCAAAAAATATTTTTTAATCAAATATCAATAAATAGTTTGAACAAAAAAGTAAATAAACACTGATATGTAGTGTATTTTTATAGGTACCACAGGATAAACGAATTATTTTGTTTGGTGCCATTTCTATTTTAAATAAATATCCCTAATATCTGAGATAAATTCTTACTCTCCTTTCAATTTTTCAAGTCCTGTAAAATGTCTTCTTAGTAAATAAATTTAATGTTCCCATAAACAACATAAAAATTTTGGAAAATAAATTTACCATATCAAATGGAACATGAATTAATATACCTTATTTTATGCATTACACATGACAATCCCTTATGTTGTATATTATCCATATATGTAAAGTTCTCTGTGTTGATGTCTACAAATATTTTATTTATATAAGGATGTGTAAAATTTAATTTTTATAATTGTGAAATTAAATTGAAATAAATCAGAAATGAACTTAATTTTGTAAATGATAATAATGTATTTACTTTAACTACATATTGTATTTTATTTATGATAAAGTAATCTGCTTTGTATAAATTAATAGTGACTATTTTTAAGAAAATACCATTAATCTGATTTTCAAAAATTTTAAATTTTTAATTATTTATTGTAAAAATTCTGCTTTAATTTTATCCTTTTAAGAAGAAAAGCTATAGTTCATTTACCTAATGTCTTTTAATTTTGATAGCATTTAAAAAAAAAAAAAAAAAGTCTTGTAATGTAACAATGAATGTTAATATTTTGTTGGATAATGTTAAAAAAAAAAGTTGCTTATGTCATTTGCATATACTATTGTGTTTTTGTATTTGGCTATAAAAAGAAAGCTTTCATTTTCAGGATTATCAATTCCAAGAGTGAGTTAAATGTACTTCAGAATCCAGAAAGTGATTTAAAAAAAATACTTTAATATGTTGTACAACTTAAAATGGATGCTTCTTTACCTGGGACAAATGTTAATTCCATTGATATAACAAAAGTAATCCCAGAATCTTAAGAACAAGAGTGATAAATCTCCCTGTTTTTTCCTTCCTGATCTTCCTATTTAAATTTGTCTTTCATTTGATACAGTTATAAAATCTGTTCAACATCCTTATGACATGATCATCATGATCTTTATTCATCAATTATGCACAAGACATATTTATGAGTTTGAAGGGATTTTTTTTCTCATCAGTATTTTTCAGCCTGTTTATAATATGAATAATACTTTTAATTCACAAATGATGAGTGATTCTTTAAAATATATGTCACATCATGCCATGAAAAGTTAATTAAATAATTACAATAGTCTTTTGGATAATAGATACATAGGAATAAAAAAATATTAAAAATTTCGATTTTACACATTCTTAATTTCATTATAGAAGAGTGAGCAAAGTTCATATTGTTATCTGAGGTGATGACATGCAGGTTCCAATGAAAATCAATTGTAAACATCTCATTTTCTGTCTGCAAAAATTTCTTTTTTGGCTTCTTTTTCAGCTATGAGGTTTCTTTTTGATTGAAGATTTCTCTTTATTATTGACATCTACTTGTATTTTTTATTCGTTAATTATGCACAAGACATATTTATGAGTTTGAAGGGATTTTTTGTCTTGTGAAGTATAGGTTGATCATTTCGAAAAAAATTTAATCAGTCAGAAATAACAAAAGCCCCAACTCTGAATCTTATTTTTATGAAATAGAAAATTGATAGCAAAAAGCATAAAAAAAATGGCATAATAGGTAAAATTGATAATTTAGGCATTTTACTTCCTTTTAGATTTTCACATTCTCTTTGCATTTTGCAAAATTTATTTTAGATGTTTTTTTTTTTTTTTTGTTTGTTTCTCATGGTTTCAAGCAAATTTTTATCTAATTTCTATTATCATTCAAACATTTGCTGTTATATTGTTTTCTAGTGAAATATAGACTAATTTTGAGAATTTTAATTTTAAATTCTTGGTGAGTTTTCATTTGGAAATATTACAGATAGTGTTCATGTTGACTACTTATTTGAAGATCTTGATGTAAAATATTTGGTTTTTAAAAAGAATCTTATGGGAAGAATCTTGATAGGCAGTATCATTTACATAAATTAATCCTTAGATTTGCATTTAATGATTGAAAGAAATTTTTTTTCTTATCTTAAATACATTTTTATTAATCCTATGAAAGCAACCTGCTCATCAGTATCAATCTAAAAAATATTCTTTTAAATACATGACTTCCTAAAGTATTGATGATGATCAAGAGTACAATTTTAAGCTTTAAATTAAGTAGCGTAAGAAGTAAAGAAGAAGCAATGAAGAAGTAGCGAAGGTTAAAGCGTAAATGGTCATTGGCTATTTAGAATCCTAAACTCCTGAAAAGGAAAAACATTATGAGATTTGAAAAAGGAAAAGCTATTAAAAAAGTCTTGCTAATGGTGTTTATAGTTAAAGTTCCTAATCTGTTGGAGTGAAAATATTTGTACAGTAAAAATACAGCTGTGTCATTTATTGTCAAAATGAAAAAAAATATGTAAAAAAAAAAAAAAAAAAAAGTGTACTTTTTTTTTTTTCCTCAAAAATTTCCATCATTTTGATTTCTTTTGAATATTATAAGTTTTAATATGAAAGAGACAATAAAAAAAAACCACTTCTTAAGTACTCCTATTCATTAGGTTACTTTTAAAAATCAGGCATAATTTTGACTTTAATATATAGTATGCCATAAATTAGTAAAAACTATTACATAAATCATATTTCTTTAATTTTTTTTTTAAAAAATAGATATTTTTTAAAAAATTAGTTTAATAAGTAAAGTTTTTAGGAAAAAAAATAAGCAATTTAAAAAAAATAGCTTAAAAAAGTACTATTTTTTTAAAAATAGTATTACATAATTTATATAAATTATGGAAACATAAAAGCAAATAAGAATTTCCAAAACTTTCAATTGAATTTTTGTGATAAGGAAATTTAAGAAGATATATTTTTTTTTATTTTAGAGAATTATTAATTAATGAGTTTGAACTAACATTTTTAATTATTCCACAATCATAAATAAAAGTATCACAATTTCATGTCTATAATCAACAATTATATGTTAAAATTCTGTGGTGTAAATTAAAAGATGTCATGAATTACATGGGTTTTTTTTTTTTCAATAAATTTAATTTTAAATATTTTTATCTGAAGATAATAGATGGCACCGCTTTTCTGTGTTGATCTATTATTGATGATGACTGCTGTATACATTTTAAGTAGATTATGCATAGTAAGGAAGAGTGTAAATTTTTCTAACAATTTTTTTTTTTTTTTTTTTTTGTTCTGTTCACATTTTAATTCTACTCTTTTTTTAAAATATAACTGTAAAACCATTCTTATTTTTAAGCATTTAGAATGCCAAGCGAATTAGTTATCCTACCAACATCAGTTTTACATACAAATTATTAAATATTGATCAATCAGTTATATGATGATGAATGAAGTGGTATATGGGGATGTGAAGCAACAAGGACTACAATCCCTAATCACTATACATATGAACAGTTAGTTTTCCTTATTTTTAATATGTCACTCTCCACAACGCTCTACGATCGTGTTAGACCGGGACCTACGGTTTAAAGTGGATTCGAACCACTACAAATATCCATGGCACCGCCGGGACTCGAACCCGAAACCAGTGGTACCGAGCCAGCGCTAGCCACTCGGCCATTCAGGCCCCATCAATCAGTTTTGAGGCATTGTAGGGAAATCAAACTAACTGGAGAGTTTACACAGTTACAGATAAGAACAATCCACCATGATCTGAATCAGGTAAAAAGTTCAAAATTGATAAACTTAAACTCCAAATAAGGTCTTGAAAATTGTATTCTAATACAGATTGCATTATCTTTACAAAGATATAGTTGAAGGGACTTGATATGTTGGTGTCCAAATTGGTTGTCTCTCTCAAATTGTCTAATCGTCAGAATGGGGCAGAAGACTTGAAGTTGGCAAAATGTCGAAAAACAAAATTTGCATGCCGAGATCTTTATTTAAAATCCTATAGATTTCTGCACCATTAGATTAGAGATTTGTAATTTGATAATCAACTCAGTTTTTCAGCGGCGGCCTGATAGCCAAGACTAGCGCTCTGTTTTTTTTTTTTTTACCACAGGCTTCAGATACGAATCTTGGCGGTGGTGTGGATTGCGAGTGGTTCGAAATCGACGTTAAACTGCAGGTCTCGGTTTAATTAACCAAAAATGACCGTAGAGCGACAAACCAAAGCTTTTCAGCGCCAAAGCACTTGTTAGAAAGTTTTTTTTACATGTATTTGTATCCTTTAAGTTAGTATTTTGAAGTTTTCACGTTTTTTTTTTATTAAATTAAAGTAAATTATTAGCGATTTAAAAAGATAAATTATTTTTTGAAATTTAATCATTTTTTTTTTTAACTGGAGAGAAAAAGTGAATTTCTTCCCATTTCACTCGCTTCTTTTGCATATATATTATAAATAATATTTGATTAATAAACTGTAGAATAAAATCTTACTCATTTTCCCTTTTGAGTTGTCAGTTTTTGTATCGGAATATCCGTTTTTTGAAGTTTACATGATTCGCTAATGTTTTTGAGATTCTTTATTTCTTGCCAGAATGTCGTCCTATAGTATGAAAGATTTGACATAAAGAAAACTGCCAGGACAACAAAAAATTGTTGATAAAATAATTTTTGGTTATAAGAGATCAATTGTAAGTAGGAAAAAACACCGAAATTTCGGGAGTATATGGATAATTTTAATAGCGGGATAATTTTTTGTAAAGCACAATTTTAAAAATAAATGATATTGCTAAAGAATAGAAAAAAAGGTTTTTGTTTAAGTAAAAATTGGTTAAATGCAACCATTTGATTTGTTTGTTACAAACAAACTTTTCCTATTGTGAAATTTTGTCCAAGGCCCTCCTTTGAAGATAGTTCTAATCATGGTTTAAAACTATATAAGATAGTCGTAATCGTGATTTAAAACTATGTAAAGATGGTTCTAATCGTGGTTTAAAACTAAGTAAAGGTGATTCTAATCATGGTTTTAAAACTATAACTTCTAAGAAAAGAAACTCCAGTTTCTGGATTGTCTTTGCAAAACAAACGAGTTTAAGAGCCTCTGGATAAGTTACGCGAATGCGTGCCAATCTTGCCATTATAACAAGTGGTTTTGTCACTTGCATTGATAAATTGAAAAACTGCGTTAACACAGATTAAAATTTTGTATGATATCATGAGGCCTCTTATATGTTGAAATTGTTAATACATACAATGAAAATAATTTCATCTGTATTACTACTCATTGGACAACTATCTGAAGATAACCAATATAGTTGATATATATAGCAATATTTAATGATTTAAAAAATATATGAATATTTTTCTTGAAAATGTTTGAGAGAAAAATGTAATTGAGATAACTTCCTCAAAATAATTTCATTTGATCCCAAGAGAAGTTGCGGACTTTTTAAAAACACCTGAGGTTTCATATTGTTTAGGAAGTGAATCGAATTAAACTGATTCAGAAGAATAGGAATTTAGTTACTGATTGTTTATTGTGCATTTTGCTTTCAGATAATATTTTAAATTACTTTTCATTCTTGTCTTTTATACCTTATCACTGCGGCATGAATAGGACTTTAAAATTATCTACTACTAGTATTATATAAAATATTTGCCGACGGAATTTCAATTTCTTTTTCTTCTTTACCTTATTTGCACTTGCTTGCCAAGTAGATTAACAGATGAAATTCTCTTATCTTAAGAAAAATGGTTAAATATTTAAATGGAATTAAATTAAAAAGATAAGTATATTGAGCTGAGATTTTGTTATTTAACTGCTGTTATTGCTTCTTGACGAAACACGAAGGAAAAAAATTCGATTGTGTAAAGCCGGCGGGATTCGAACAGCGCACTAAACAATTCAAGTGTCTTTGTTTCTAAAAAGTTTCATTAGACTGCAGAAAACAACGTTACATAAAGAATAAAAATAAATTTTTGAATAAGAAGTTCCTTAATTCGGTTTTATGTTTTTACGAATTCTTCAATATAGGATTTTGCCACGATTTATTCTAAAAATGGATGAAACGTAATATAGTGTCATGCATATATGAAGTAATATCCCGTCTTGCGCTAACTGGGAGTTAGTTGTTCTTATTCTTTCTGCTATTATTTTAGATTTATTGATCAAAACATCACTATAGAAATCACATTGTAATTCAATTAATTTATATATTCTTATGAGTACAGAATCATCGAAAGTGTTATTTAATTTTAATTCATATTTGGTTTATGAATTAAATGATACAAAAGTGATCGTTAAGGCACATTGTAGTTCTTGGTGTACATAATTTAAATGATACAAAAGTGATCGTTAAGGTTGTAGTTCTTGTCGCGTGACTTGTCAACGTGAAACTCTCAGCTATTTAATAAAAAAAAAGGGGGCTCTGTCTAGAGGTCATTATGGGTAACAATGAAATTCTCGGAAACCGTTAGCATCATCTTTTAGAATTATCAGAAATTTCGGTACACATCATTTCCGTTATTAGTGATTGTGGTTAGCACTGAATTTCTCTGAAGCTACGTGTCGAATTTTTGAAAATTGTACGTGAAAACAAGTTGTATTCCTTTCCATCTCCAACTTTGCAGTAAATCTTTAGCATAAAGTTAGAAAGAAAACTTTCATATGGTCTGCTAAATTGTTTTTACAGCCTACAGAAATCATAATGAACTTTTAAAGCAAACTTGTTCAAAGATGGGAAATTTAATATTTTTGAAAATTGAAGGCATATTTTCGTAACGTGTAACATAAAATGTTCTTAACTCCGAGGTTTCAAATTTTTGGAAAGCATAACTTCACAAATTTTGGTGCACAATTCACTCCACTACTTTGCGGGTTTATTACCCTACTCTATTCCGAATTTAGCTTCTTGTTCCAATAAAGAGGTTTTTTTTCCGACTGTTATAATTATGAATGATTCTTCAGAAATATATTCAAATGAAAACGACATTTAATAATAATAAAATGCTAATATTTAAAAGATAAACTTATTTTTTTTTTTTCTTTAAATTAAAAATGTTTCTTATGTTAAAACAAACATAAATGTTTTGTAGCTGTATTTATTACTTTTAAAATAGATATATGTTTAAGATATTGGATATTGTTAGGACATAAAAAATATAAATAGGATATAAAAACTGTTTTAAATTCAGGAAGAAAATTTGGAGAAACGCATCGATGCTCCTTGTGTTCCATTTATGTAAATAAAAGAATAAACATTTAGACAAGCAGATTTTTTTAAATTGGGATGACGGAAAAATTATACACAATAGCAATTTTTTTCAGCATTCATAATAGCATTTAAGGTTACTATTCTAATTCTAAAATATGACTATATAGTTATTAGATATTATATAAAAATAGCCATATAGCCTATTCGTTCTCAGCCTTATGGTGCAAATTTAAAGAAAATTTTTAAAATGTAACAAAATAAAAGCTGAAATATTAAATTCGCAATAATTAGTTGAATAATATTAACCATTTTTGTATAAATTGTCAACACACTTTTTTTTTTTTTTGCCATAAACCCGAGTTTTCTAAAAAGAAATTGTTGTATAGTTTTCTGAGGAGGCATCATTCTTGTAGCATAAATAATACAGTCAACTTGTCCAATATTATAATATTGTCCCAAGTTATTGTGTATTTTTAATGCTATAAAAAATCTTCAGCGTAATCAATGCTTTTTCTTTTTTTTCCAAGCATTTTTTGATAATACATTTTTTCATGAAGATAAAAGCGGAATATTTTATGATTTTGTAAAGAATATGGGCTGTCTTCAAAATAATTGTGAAAAATTTTGTAATGAATATGGCCTGCCTCAAATAATTGTGTATTTATATGTTTTACCCTGACTTGCGTGATTTTTGTCGCATCCACTTATCGTGTTAAGTTTAGGTATTACTCTGTATACAATCTGTCACAAAACTCAGCATACACATTAAAGATTTAAGAAATTCATGAGAAATTGTAAATATTAAAAAAATTAAATTTTTGGCAACATTACATTTTGTAAGTTAAATAATATTTTGTTAAAAGTAAATGATAAAAACCAAATTCCCGAGAGAATATGTAAAAAAAAATTTAAAAACTGTAAAATTGTCACAAAAATCTATATGCATGAGTTTCTTTTTGTAGAATGTCATATGATTTCATTCATATTTAAGCAGGAATAATAATAATAAATAAATAAAACAACAACAACAACATTGTATATCATTATTGCGAAGATAATCTTGAGTTTCCGTTAAACAATTTGTGTTGTTAACTTTCAGTTAAATTGCCTCAAGACAGGAAATTAGTATCGATGTTCATAATTTGATAATTAAGTTAAGGAGAAATAAAACATCTTAAGCTGAAATTGCAAAAATTTTGGGGAAAGTTGGTCTCTGCTACACTATTATAAGGAATTGCTATAAAACTGGACACATTATATAAGTCTCACTGTGAACGGCCAATAATTTTGAATTATGGAGATTCCCAAACACTAATAAGGGCAGTGAGGTTAAATTGGAAATTGTTCTTTTCTGAATTAATGGAATTTGTTGCGACTAGAAATAGTAAGAGTGTTAATATGGAAATAGTTCGGAAGAATTGCCTCTTTGCCAGGGCAAAGCGGCGAAAAAGGCTGAATGTTAATGAATATATCCATAACGATTTTGATTTTTGAAAAAGTGTTCTTTTTTACCGACAAGAGTAAATATGTTTTTGGAAGTGATGAACCATGGCAAAATTTGGGGATAAAACCCATATATGTCATTCCAACGTAATTACGGAGGAGTCGTGTGTCAGGCCCTGTGTCGGCTGCTGGTGTTAAAAATTCGGCCTCTAGCTGCTGGTCTATAGTGGGTTCTTTATTGAAAGTTCGCTGATCGTTTCAAATACTTAAATCTATTGCAATATAATGTGTTAGCACCTGTTGACAGTTTACAGCAAGGTAGCCAGTTGATCTTTCAGTGTGCCAACGATCCAAAACATACAGCTAATATTGTGAAAGAACAACTTCTGTTCTAAGTACCTGCAAACCTCCATATGCCTCAGTCACTAAATTTGAATCTCATTGAACATGTATGGGATGAACTTCGCAGACAAATATAATATCTGAGATAAAGATCCCTTAAAAAGCTATATTGTTGGAAATTATGTCATATACCATACAAAATCTTACTGCTTCAAGGGCTAGGAGGTTACAAATAGAACTTGATTTACAAGGTCAAGATATGTGAGTTTAAATTATTTTCAATTGCATAAATTATTCAAATTTTTCATTTTCTTTGAAGTGTTTGTATACTTTTGTGTTATGCGGTTTTCAATAAGTGAATTTTGAGTTTGCCAGTTCGAAGTGTTTTTTTTTTCCTCCACATAATTGTAGATGAGCACAATTTGTATTTCATTATGAAAAAATATTGTCTATAGCATTACCTTATTATGAATCAAAAACCATTATTAAGATACAACAAGAAATCAATGAAACAAGTAATTGAAATATTATGCAATTATTTATTTTATTCATTGAAAATATCAATTTTTAAAAAATATCCTGACCTGGATACTCTTCTAAAGTTATAAAGTTTTTTTTCAACATGATACAATTCCTTGTAACAAACAATTAAATGAAAATAACAGGGAGTTTGCATAGTGAACAGATCTTGCTATTTAAAACTAGAAATTTCAATTGAATTTTTAAGTTTTGGTGGCATAAAAAACAGGTAAAATTATTTGAAAGAATTGATTTTCTATATGCTTTTAACTGAATTCAACATATATATTTCTTCAATGATGGAAATTGGATTTTTTTTTATCTTTGATGCTTTGATTCTCTCTGTATATTTGGTATAATATCTTGTTGTTGTTTCCAGTTCCATTGATCAGACATAATTTAAAGAATAACTTAATTTCTTAGATGCATGAAGAATCTCGAACATCAAATGATAATTAAAATACTGTTCTGTAAAATAAATAAAAAATAAAAATTGATATTTCTTTACTTTTTTTTTGTGCTTTCTTCAATATTATTCAATTATGAATATTATTTGATTTAAAAAAAAAAAAGGAAAAATTAATGATTATGCTTTGAAATGTTATACTATTTATAAATATTATTCAAATGAATGTGTGAAATTACTCATATAACTTTTTATTTTATAGAATAACAAGAGAAGTGCACAACAAGTTAGAAAAAAACAGGTCAGTATATATTTCTTTTCTTTAAATTTAAAGGCAGTGGTGGAGAGTCGGCTAAAAAATTTTTGACTCCCAAGTCAGATTTTTCGTACTGAATGCTACTTCTCTAACACTTTTCTGTAATTATGTGCTATGTTCTTTACTAATAAATTTAGGATAATTTACGAAATAAATTCAGTGACTTTAAATAAACTTGCATATCTATAAAAACAGTTTTTCAACTTTGAAGGTATTGTATTTGTATCAACTTAAGACTTGTGCTTACAAAAATACATATATCCTATAAAAATAATGGTATCAAATTAACAAATACGAAAGAAAATTGTATGTCTTAATCACAAAAATGTAATACATTAAAATTTTCCAATTTTTTTAATAATTAATAACCTCTAAAGGTTTTCATTGTTGATCAAGATAGCTTTTTATAAGCCTTAGTAGTAAGATAAGTCACTTACTTGATTATCTGGTAAAAGCAATAACTATGTTTTTTTTTTTTTTAATAGAATTGAATAAAAGATGTATATAGTATTTTTATTCCTTTAATACAATTTTTTTTTAAATTTTCAATTAAAAATATTTTATATACAAAAATTTTGTTAAGTCGAATTACTGAAAAAGTTCAATTAAATTGAAAAAATATCGAGTAATATTTTGAAATTAACATATAATTGGAAATTAAAAGATTTCTAAAAGTTTTTATGTTAAATATAAGATGGTAATGATGTTGTAAGCTATAATTTGAATTCCTCAGCTTATTTTATATTATAGTTTTGTTGGAAAGGTGAATGTGCCAAATTTGTTGTAAGCTCTTTCAGAAAATATTTGTAATTCAGAAAATTTTAGTGGTACCTACAATTTTACTGATAAACATTCTTGACTATTTTCGAATTGTTGGCAAAAAAGTCTGAATACTGCTTTACATATATTTTTCTATTTATATGAAAATTATATATTTAATAATGTATTAAACAACTTTCATAGGAATTTTTTTATCTGAATTCAATTTTGGTTTTCATTTGTTCTCCTTTGTAATACACTTTTGTTAGTGAATTATGTTAAATCAAATATGGTCGATACTGAATTTACTAATTTTTAGTTTGATACTAATTTGCTATCAATACTAATTAGATACTAATTTTTAGTTATATTTGTTAATTTTCCCATTCAAGAGGGAAATTTCTTAAATTGCGTTTAAACTTTTAAGTATGCCAGTTTTAAGGTAATAATTTTTTATTTATTTGCACAGGTTATTTTATTATTATTTTTTTGTGAACTACTAATCAGGGCGAAAAAGTATTTATCACTGAAATTAGAAATAATTTAATAAAAGAAAAGGGGAGAGGTATTTCAATAATTAAATTCTTTATTTCTTTATATTTTGCTTATAAAAAAAAAAAGTGAATGAAAAATTCCTTAAAAGGATATTTGCATATTATTTCTGGAAAGCTAATCCATCTATATCAAGTGTGATCAAAGTAACTTCTATTTTTAAAGAATTTTTAAGATGTCTGTGTCCAAAACTGTTTCTGTGAATTTTGTTCTTTCTTCTTGCACATATGTCTAAAAAGTTATGTATAATTATCAATTGAAGAATATTTGTTTCAAAATTATAGTATAAAAGCTATCAACATGTTTCTTTGGAATTGAGCTGGGGAAGTCCATGAATACAATAAATATTGTTAAAAACTTGTTATAATGCATACTGTGAGGATCCTGTTACTATTTTTTTATAACATGCATTACAACATCATTTAAATTGGAAGAAATAAAAAAATTGGTCCTCAAAATTTTTCGTTACTAATGAAGATTAAGATTTTATGTTGGATAAAAGTGCATAACCACAGATTAGGCAGGAGAGATGTGAAATTTGAATTTGTATGTATTTTTTTATAAGCATATATATATTTTTCATAATACAAATTCCTGAAGTTAAACTCTTTTTGTTCCTAATAGGAGGGCTCATCTGAAAGAATGTTTTGAAATCTTAAGGAAAACACTCCCAAACTTGGATGACAGAAAGACATCGAATTTAAGCATTCTTAGAAATGCACATCGATACATTCAAGTAAGTTTATTTGATTAGGTTATTTAAATATTATAATGAGAAAGAAGAATTCTCTTAAAATACATTAATAAAAAAGAATGTGATGTTGCTCCAGTGAAAGGAAAGAATGATTTTTAGGAAATAAACCCAAGTATATAAACATTAAAAGGATCACCAAATTTAATTCATACAAAAAACAACCATGATGTTGGCTACTTTATCTATCCTCTCCCCATTCAACTCCAAATATTTTTTTTATTATATGTAATAGTCATTTAAGTACCTTTGGGCTGTTAAATAATAAAATATTGCTGGAAAGAATTGCTTGGACCAATCTTTTTATAAGAAATATTTATCTTAATTGTAAATACATAGTTTGTGCTATTTCAGAGTAGATTGATATTCTTTCCTTCTGCTGAAATATGTTTAGTGGCTAGGTATCAAATGCAAAATGCAGAAAATGATGTGTATGAAAATGTTCAAAGTATGTAAATGAAGTATCTTTCCCTGTTGTGTTTTGAATAATGCATTTTCGTGATTTTATATACACAGTCCAGTCACATTAATGTGACCACCACCTACTTTCGACGTCAACGGGAAATAACCAATCACAAAAGGCAGGTGGCAGCACATTCCAGTGGAGTGTATATAAAGAATGTTCTAGGGCAGGGGTCTCCAAACTACGGCCCGCGGGCCACTTCCGGCCCGCCAGGGTCATCCATCCGGCCCGCGACAGCGAATAGCTTATTGTTGCTGTAATAAGTTGGATTAAAAAACACAGAATGATAATAACTCGGTTTCATTGACTTGCTAGGTAAAAGCTTAATAACAAGCATAATACGCGGAAAATTTAACTTAAGCATAACAACTAACAAGTAATTGAAATGAATCCCACTAACATTATAAACTAGTGAACATCCCGCGGTTACCCTTGGTAGTTATGTTGGGGTAAAAGAGTATCGCATATGTATGTATATCGATGTTTGGAATGTATATATCCTGAATCGAACATATGATTTTTATCCAGAAAATCTCTCAGGAACGGAAAAGCTAAATTAACGCGAATGAAACTGCGGGGTATCCACTTGTAAAAATACGAATGAGATTTGTATAATTGTGATTTTTTACTGACAATAGTTTGTAGTTAGCAAGTACACTTAGTCACAAAAGTAAGTATGCAACTCATAGCTTAAGTGAAAAAGCTCTAGTTCTCAAATAAATATAAGAAAAATATTATTTTGAAGAGTGTTGTTTATAGCTTCTTATTCAAGTCATAAAGTAATGAAAAATAAACCAAATCATTATATTTTAAAAAACTTTAAGAGTAATTTTGTTAACTACCAGATAAATTTAAATCACAAAAGTATATATGCACTCTGAATTTTTTGAATTTTAAATAAGCTGAATGAAACTTCTCGAGTGATTTTCGTATTTCAGTGATAAGTTTAGAAGTTCTGCTACAAAGCTTGTAAGTTTGAGCTTTAAGTACATCAAGAATTCACCAATAGCTCCACGTGGAAAAGAATTATCAAAATATCTAAAGGATGCAATAATAAAGCTCTATAAGGGAAGCAAATCCCAAAGACAAATCGCTAAAATCATAGGCAAAAGTCCTGCAGCAGTGCAAAAAATCATAGAAAAGTTCCAGGCTGAGGGAAATACTCTAAACAAGCCAAGAACAGGACGACCGCCCATTTTGACGGATCGAGAAAGGCGAATTATTGTTGGAAATGTGAAAAAAATCAGACGATTGGCGCACCAAAATTGACAACTGATGTGAAAAACAATTTTGCGAAGTCATGCAATCCTGAAACAATTCGCCGTGTGTTACGGAAGGTAGGATACCATGGTCGAAATATGCGAAAAACCATTTGCTAGAAAAAGTGAATCGCAAAAAGAATAGATTTTGCAAAAAGAAAATGTAAAGCAGGACACAAATTTTGGAATTCCGTGATTTTTTCGGATGAAAGTAAATTCAACATCCGCGAGTCAGATGGACACCAAAAAATTTGGAGGAGAGCAAATGCAGCTCTAGAACCAAAGAACATGAGAGGAACTGTAAAACACGGTGGTGGATCGATTATGGTTTGGGGTTGCATGACAGCAACTGGAGTAGGAAATTTAGTTGTAATCGACGGAATAATGAATCAATATAGCTATTTGAATATTTTAAAGAATAATCTAAGCCAAAGTGCTTCTAAAAAATGGGACTCGATGGATCCTTCACTTTCCAACAAGATAATGATCCAAACATACTGCTCGGGTTGTTCGGGAATGGCTGCTATAACACGTGCGAAAACAGCTAAAAATCCCCACCGGAAGTTACCTGATCTTAATCCCATTGAATACTTGTGGGATTATCTCGATCGCTAAATTAGAAAGCAAAAGATCAAAACTAAGAATGATCTAAAAAAAGCCCTTTTGGAGGGGTGGCAGAAAATACCATCTTCTGTCACTCAAAATTTAGTAAAATCAGTGCCATCTAGATTGAGAGCTGTTATAAAGGCCAAAGGCTATCCAACAAATTACTAATTTTTTGAAAAATTGTAAAATTTGCAATATTAATGTCTTTGTTTTTGTTTGCATACTTACTTTTATGATGTAAATTACATCGATTTTAAGTTAAGCTCATCTTGCTAATTAAATATTTGTATTTTTAATTACTTTTCATTTTATTATTAAGCTCGATTTTGCTGTAATCGAAATAAGTCGTTAATTTGAAAACTCTAATTGTAGGTCTGTTTTTCATAGGACATCATCACATACACTCTGCATACTTACTTTTTGTGACTAAGTGTATATGCTTGCTCAGAGCGTGTACTCAGCGACTGTTCTTGAAATTATAGATAACGGCAGAAAAATTAAAACGGTTTTGGCCCTGGTATTTACTGGAGTAACAGTATGGCCCTAAAGCTGGAAAGTTTGGAGACCTGCTTTAGACCAAAAGTGTTTGAAAGAGACTTTTTCAGAATGAGTTGTAAATACGATCGGCTTGGTGTCGGTCTCCTGAAAACTGAATTTTCGTATTGGAACTGAGCCCCGAGTCTTTGGACAACAACTCGGCGACTGGTCTAGAAATTAGATAATGGCAGAAAAATTAAAACGGGTTTGACCCTTGGTACTTACTGGAGTAAACAGTATGGCCTTAAGGCAGGAAAGTTTGGAGACCCCTGTTCTAGGGCATCGGAAAGCATTTCAATCGTTGGCGTAATGCAGAAATGTAGCGATTTATCCGACGTCCAAAAGGACATGATTATTGGCTTTCGGGCCAAGGGTGGAAGCTTTTTATTTCGAAAACAGCTAATTTTTGTGAACTGTTCGCGTGCTGCCGTGGTAAAAGTATACCGTGCATGGCAAAATGGCGCTATCCAAAATCAGCGGCGTTGCACATGTGGTGCTCCACGGGCTATAGATGACAGAGGCGAACGAAGGCTACGGAGATGCGTCTTCGGACGAATAGACGTGCAACTGTTGAGCAACTGACCGCCCAGATGAACCAAGGGGTTGCCAACAGTGTATCCTCAACAACGGTTCAGCGAACGTTGCTGCGCATGGGCCTCCGCAGCAGACGCCTGGTTAATGCATCTATGCTGATTGCTGT
This sequence comes from Caerostris extrusa, assembly GCA_021605095.1. Taxonomy (NCBI): domain Eukaryota; kingdom Metazoa; phylum Arthropoda; class Arachnida; order Araneae; family Araneidae; genus Caerostris; species Caerostris extrusa. Next base: position 103,784 of record BPLR01013702.1, on the reverse strand, counting down.
TCATCGGCGACGAAGGCTGGAATTTGCACGCCATTACCGAAACTGGACGTCCACAGAGTGACAGCAGGTAGCTTCTTCCGATGAATCAAGTTTTATGATCCATCGGACAGATGGACGTTGGCGTGAAATGTCTGAAAGCAAACACCCTGCAACAATTGCCGAAAGGATCCAAGCCGGAGGAAAGAGCATAACGGTTTGGGAAATGTTTTCCTGGCATTCACTGGGTGCACTCATCATTGTGGAAGTCACGATGGATCAGCACAAGTGGATCAGTGGATAAGCACACCATGTCCATCCCTGCATGCGAATTATTTTCCCTCAGAATGATGGCATCTACCAGCAGGACAATGCGAGGTGTCATACAGCTTGCAATGTATGTGTGTGGTTTGAAGAGCACCAGGATGAGTTTTTCTTACCATACCCTGGCCAGCAAACTCAATCGGATTTAAACCCAATCGAGAATCTGTGGGACCACCTCGATCAGGTTGTTCGCGCCATGGATCCTCAACCGCGTAATCTAGCGCAGCTGACCACGACACTGGAATTGGCATGGCTCAATAACCCAGTGAACACCTTCAGAAACCTAATTGACTCTCTTCCTGCATCTACCGCAGCGGTCCGCTCTGCCAAAGGTGGTTATTCTGGCTTTTGTCAGGGGGTCACATTAATATGACTGGACTGTGTAATATATAAACATGAAATTGTATTTTTATGGCCATTGACCAAATCATTATGTATAGGTTCTTATTACATAGTTCATTGCTGGCTGTCTTAAAAACCCAACAAAATATTAAGGCTAAATATGATTCAATAATCCATACAAAATATATATAACAATATGAGATTTATGACACAGTATTGAATAGAAAAATATTTAAAAAGTTGCCTTTTACAGATCCAAAATTTGTATTTATGGCAGTAGACAATGAAAAAGTTAATGACATTACTGAGATACTATCTGATAATAATGAACTTTGAGATTAACATGATCAAGGCATAACATATTCTTTTAGTGATTTTGCCTATTTCTTCAAAGTTATTAACAGTTTTTTTTTTTTTTTAAATCACATTGACAGTTTTATATGAAGTAAATTTTATTATTGTTTTAGATTTACATTATGTATAATATTAACACTGTTTTAAAGTTCAAATAATTGCTTTTTTAACTCGTATTTTATTACTCACTTTTTTGGGACAAGAATTTTTAACATTTATTATTCATTGTTTGATGTAATTTGGGTTAATATGGCCCTTGTGCTTTAAACAACACCTATTTACCTGGACTCTTTTATGTAGTACTAAATGTTTATCTAATAATAAATAAAATTAAGTATAATATGGAATCCTGTTCTTAAGTATAATATGGAATCTTTCTATACATGACTTTTTTTGGAAATGTTAAGTATTTTATGTTCTGTTCTTATATTTTATAATTGTAAGAAAACTTAATTGAGATTCTTTTTCCCCAAGCAGTAACCCAAATAAGATAGTGATTTTGCTCAGAACAACTGCTTAAACATGAGTGATGTGGCATTTCTCATATTTTTAAATAAATTCCGTGTGTATGTTGGAATTATCGGAGTATATTGACAATGGTTGATTTTGCAGAGTTATTTTTAAAAGGCTGACTGTGTGACATATTTTATCTTGCAATAATTGTATTGTAAAAAAGAAAAGAAAAAAAGATAATTGAAGATGCAGACTAAAATTTAGTTTAATCCTTTATTAAAAAAATGTATTAATTAAGCTTTAGAAAATACCCTACAAAATTTTATTTGAGTTTTTGTTTATTAGTTTTCATTCTTTGTAAATTAATAGCAATAATTAGATTTTTGAGAATCTTTAGACTTTTATCACTTTTTGTTGCTACACTAATTTTAATAATTCTTCTTATTTTTGTTATTATAGACATTAAAAAGAAAAGAAAGAGATAGCGAGCACGAGTTGGAGCGTTTGGCTCGTGAAAAATATCATTACAACAACGCTTATCAGTTTTGAAAAAAGAAGTTTCTGCTCAAATTGATAATTTAGAAGTGAATAATTATACTGTTCCAGATGAAGAGGATGATAATGAAACAACAACAACAGCTTCAGGTATGAATATATTTCAATTATTGCAATAAAATTACTAGAATTTTATTTTCAAAAGTCTAATATTATTACAATGTGCAATTTATACTATATGCATCTAGAAGTTAATTTTTTAATATTTTGTAAAAATTTTCAAATTATAAATATTTTCTTCAAACACGATTACTAATACGTTTGTTTTGCAATAGATATGCAAAAAAAAAAAAAAAAATCTGGTCTATGTTTTATTTTTCAACTGGATTGCTAGTTATTTCTATAGTAAAGATATTTTTTATTTATTAATAGGTTTTTAACAATTCAAAATTTTTTTTTCATATAGAATGTGGTTCATTGAATGATTTTGATGATAATGAAGAACAGAATTCAGCAGCTTTAAATTCGTCTATAAGCTCAAATTTTGCAAATTCATCTTCATCCTCAACTGCCAGTAGTGTGCTTGTTGGACCGATTTCCTCAGTTTCTGCTTCGTTAGGTAATTTAACAATTTATTTATATTTGAAATTTATACAAATTAGAAAACAGAAGAAATAGACATCTTAAAGCAGAAGTTATGTAATGGAAAAAGGAATGTCAGAATTAGAAGAATCAGCAAATACATTTGCTGAGAAAACTATTGTTCTGTTTCTTAAATCTTATTAAAAAAATGAATTGTTCTTTAGGATAAGAAAGTTGATGAGGATAAATAATATTTATACAAATGTTAGAGTATAGTTAATTTGCTTTATATTTCAGTGTTTTATTATTGTAATTATGCAATTACAAAAAATAAATTTTTTAAAAGACTCGTTAAGGAAAAGTCAGTTAATGTTTCAATGTTAGATAAAGCGAAATTCTTTTATGGGAAGTTAGTCCTTATGCTTGCTTATACATTTTGCAAGCAATTTAAATAATCATTCGACAACAAATATTGTTAGTTATATTATATTTTGTATTCTCATACAAGTAAATTTTTTTAATTATTATTCATTTATCTAGATTTTCTTTCTTGGAAGGTTGAAAAAATGTCCAGAAGTGTGCAGAAAATTAGATGCGATGGTTTATAAGAAATAGCTCTTTTTAACGAATGTTTTAAAATTATAACTTTATTTTTTTAATAAATAGATAAAGATTTCACTTTTGTTATTCTTGATTTTACATAAACTTTCTCATTTATAAGATGCATGAAAAGGAGAAATTTTACTGTTACAAACATAATATTAAAAATTTTGCACAAATTATGGCAATAAAGCACTGTAATTTCAGGGTTAATAGTAATATTATTCTGTGAATTATGGAAGTTTGTGGTTTGTGGAAGGTGTGCCTGTTTTATGAAGTGGTAAATAAATTACAAAACCCAGCTTATCATAATTATTATTTAAAGGTTTTAATATAACATAATCCAGTCTTTAAACATAAACAAATTCGATTACAAAACAAATTAAGATATTTTTAAAATTATAAATAAAAAATAAGGAAATTAAATAATTTCTATTGTTAGGATTGTTCCTGTCTTCCCTCCTTTGTTTTTTTATTCTTAACATGGGGGCAGCATGACATCTTAAGCTAATTCAATAAGATTGTGCTATACTGCGCTAATAAATTGAGGTGCATTTGCATTAAATGAATCTTGAATCAATACAGATTTACAGGTAAGCTAAGTAGTGAAATTTATGATATTATAAATTTTTTTTTTTCTTTCTAATGCGGCTGGCACACACTTAGACAGCTTGGTCTTGGATACCTTAAGGCAAGCGCTGAACAGACGTACTCACTTTGCATTACCCAGGGGGCGCATGTAACTTGAAGATAAGCCACGGACGCGGAGTAACAATGCCTCCGTAATGAACCGTAACGCTCTACGATCCTATTAGACCGGGACCTACAGTTTAAAGTGGATTCCGAACCACTACGAACATCCATGGCACCGCCGGGACTCGAACCCGAAACCTGTGGTACCGAGCGCCAGAGCGCTAGCCACTCGGCCATTCAGGCCCCCATATTATAAAAAACAAAATATGAAAGTTTTGGAAAATTTCGTGGCATCCCTGTAAAGGTAGCTTTCCACTGAATATTGAAATCGCGTCGTTGAACTCCAGTCAATCTGAAGCTTGAGTAGTCAGGAGATGATATTTAGTGAGAATTTAATATCCACTTGGTTACCCAACTATAAATTAAAGTATACACTAAAGTATTCTATGAACAAGAGTAATGATGGGAGGATCCTTCCAAAATGCTTAAAAGTAACTGCATGTCTTTATAGAAGAATATTCGAAAATTCCTATTAGTGTCTGCTTTTGTTAATGGTAGATGCTTACACACGCTATCACAATCGCCTCGTTTCTGAAAACAGTTACCGCAATCAACAAGAATTTCTGCGTTGTACTGCACATAGAGCTGCGAACTTTACAAACTGTAAATGGAATTAGCGTTAATGAAAATACTGAATTAGGTACTAAACGAAAATTTTGCTAAATTTAAATCGTGTTCTAGTATCAGTCAACAAATATAAACTGCTGTTGTTAGAATCAAAATTTTCTCATTAACAGCAAAAGAAAATAAGTAAAAAATAATAATAAATAAATAAAAAAATTATATGTGCTACATACTATCGAACTTTTCTTATTTAATAAATAACGATTTGGACCTGTCGTTCTACGGTCACTTTTTTTGCGCACAAATGCTAATTAGACCGCTGCCTACGGTTTAAATGCGTTCCGAACCATTACAAGCTCCATGCTGTTGCCGGGGTTCGAACCCGATACTTGTGGTATCGAGCGCCAGTGCGTTAACCACTCGACCATTAAGCCTCGCAAATGTGGTGATGAACGAATAGCTCTTATTTAATAGGAACGGACTTTGACTCCTTTGGTTTCTTGGGTGTTAGGAAATTCCTTTAGATGAATTAAGAGCTCATTTTTAAATGTTTAAAAAAATGTTTCATCTTTATTTTTAATGAACTTTTTGTGAATCTTTAAAAATATTCTGCAAAGAGCCGATTCCTTATCGACAGATGTGGATGAATTCATAGTAATGTATCCCTATTTTTTTTTCATTAGGTTCCATGTTAGGGAGCTATTTTAAATGCTACAAAATATTATAAAACCCGTATAATTTTATTTTTGTTTCAGTGTGAATGTTAAAAATTTTTGTATTTTGATTATTACTTTGCATTTATATGAAATCGATGAATTATTTTATTTTAAGCTATATTTACCTTATTTATAAGGAACTTGTTATACATTCTTAACTAATTGAAGGGCAGACATCTTAAATATAACAGCCGCGTAATACCGAATCAGAACAAATTTTAGAGTTGAGTTGTCTTTTGAATAATTGATGAACAATATCCTACCATACCTCCCTCCCCTATACTTATCTATCACAGTTCGCAGATCTTGATTTAATTCTAGTCATGTAGTGACACAGTATCATGAGATAATCATTTAATAATTATAACGTCTGCGTTTAAATTCATCATAATTTGATGTTCAACTTTAATATCTTTGTGCTCGTTTTCTTTGATGAAGTGTATTTTTTTTATTATGTGTCTTGTATGCCAGCTCATCTTTGGGTTATTAATCAGTCTAAGACCAGTTTTAATAATAACTGGTCTTATTGTCAAAGTTAGCCCAACTAGTTTCTTTAATAAATTTTCCATCCATCTTATTGCATATATGCAAAATCACATGCTGCGATTAGCTCTGCATCCGTTATCGATAACGCTTCCAATGTTTGCTTATTGTTTTTCCGATTGACAAGTGATCTTCCCATCTGGTGGTGTACTCCAGCTTGAATTAGTATATGCATTCAATTTACTAGGTCACTAAGTAATTAATACCATTTTGGCAGCCCCATATATATTCATTTAACATTTCGTTTAAGTATGCCGCCGCCACATCAAACAATTTCTTAATGTTATTTTTTGTTACAATAGTTTGGAGTGTTGTAAAGGTCTTCTTAAAGTTAACTCCTTGTCTTTTGTTCACATTCAATAGGCATCAATCTTGCTTTTCACCATCAGTCCTTTATTTTATATACCCAATGGCTTTAGTTATTTTCTTGTTATTAGATATTTCAATTGCTTGACAGGCATCATGTAAATTAACTCATTTCCTCATTCATTATTTGTTGTCTTTTATCTTTGTCGTTGCTTATCATTGCACTATTATACGTGTCTGGTGTAAAGGCAATATTGTGTTTCTAATAACCCTTCATGTATTATATGTATCTTCACTAATACTTTCTGTATCTGAAATCTAATCTTCATTATTGCCTTCTAAGTTTGAATAGTTATTTTCATTTATATCTGCTCTCTACTTTTTATTTGCTGGTGCATCCTGTTCGCTTTCATCAATGGTCTAAAAATTTTTTAGTCTTAGGACCACACTCCTCCAACTCCCAATGGCCAAATCCTGGCTTGCTCATCATATTGTGGTTTTCGGGCATTTTTTCGTTTAGTAACTAGTCAAAAAGTGATGTATGTAGAGCGTGGGGCGTAGACTCCGCTCTGTTCGCAATTTCGGTTGGTACTTATGGTCAAGGATATGATATTGCGGCGGAGATGCCACCTTGCGCTACAGTAATACATCTTCAGGGCGATGGAATTGCGAATGAACGTCAATTATGCTTAGTTAGTCAAAGTATGCAGCACCATTCTGCAGTGAGTAGGAGAACTTATACACCTGGGAAAGTTCTAGTACATGGTAACTTGTTTGGAAGATTTGAATACTTTCCGAGGGCGCTTAGTATAAATACGGGAGACAATTGAGAGTTTGATAATTCCAAGTTTTGAGCTTAAAGCACCAAGTGCATTAATTTGATTTGAAGTTACGTTACTTTTTTGTGGATTGGCATAAAAATGGAACAGAATCGAACGATAGTGAATGTAGAACATTTAAAGAGTAATGCTGATGTCATATTGTGTAATTAAGACAAGGCAATGTGTATAATTTGCAATGAAACAATAACATTCCTTAAAAAATACAATATAAAATGCAGGTTGAAATTTGAGCAGTTATTGTTAAAGAATTGAATCAGCAATTGCTATAATTTACTTACATAGCAAATTTTACAATATAATCAAAATATACTGTGGAATGCAGATTGATGGTACTCACGGGCCAGTGATAGCCCGTTGGCTGTAATTTGGAGACCTCTTTTCTTCATTGGCGCCAATTCAAAGCTTCTTCGTATGCCAAGGCCGTCTGCCTGCTGGCAGATTTCGAAACATGAGGTGTTTTTTTTTTTTACGGGATAGAGTTGTCAGCCCTTACGCCCAACGTTCTATGGTTTAAAGTGGATTCAGAACCACTACAAACATCCATGGCATCGCCGGGATTCGAACTCGCAACCTGTGGCACCGAGTCACTCGATCATCAGGCCCCTCTGGTCTACATTATATGTTAGATAAATTTTTCTTGATTCATTTTATGTATCCTTAAAATATATTTCAGTATAATTTGCGTTATTTTTCTATACTGTACTGGGGACATATCCATTTTTATTATATCATCAAATATTACATCAGATATTTCATAAACTTTTCTCTGCAAGCTTTTCTTTCTCAATCTATAAAGATTCCTTTTGCTTTAGTCTCTCATTTGTATCTTTAGTTATTAACAACTTTATAGTATACAATGCACCCAGATGTTTTAATATGTCTGATTGAAAATAAATCTCATAACTGTTTTTCAGAGTTTCATTAAGTCTTTGCAATATCGGTTCTTTATTATTATGTTGGGCTTATATTTTGCTGTTGCAATTGCTTCTCCCCAAAATTCAGGTTCATAATTATCTTAGTACCATGGAAACGGGTTTTTATATTATATAAGTGAACACAGTATATATATACTGTTCACAAATATTAACAGTATATATTTTATATATACTGTTCTTTGTCATGTTTTTCAGATAAAAAAAAGACTATTTATATAAAATATATAGAGAAGAACAGAACATTGTGATATTTATCGATTCACAAGCCATTATTAGAGCTATTTCTTCTGTTATGCCTTCAAAGAATAGTTCTGTTCTTAAATGCCAACTTTTGATCGATTCATTGATAGAAGGCGGTCGCAATGTTACCCTGCAGTGGATACAAATCATTGTGGTATTGCGGATAACGAGTTTGCAAATACCCTTGCTAAGGCCGGATCCAACCTTCCTCAACCAGATTCCCCTATTAACTACCATAGTATTAAGAGAATTATTACAGCTGGCTTAAGGCCAGATTTCGTGAAATTATTTCCATCTCGGTCAGTGGGAAGATTTGGAGTTTCTTAATGGATAATCCCATTCCATGTGATTTGCCTAGGCACATAGGGGTAGCCAATTTCAGAACAATAACTGGACATGATTATCTTGAGAAACACCTTCACAGATTTGGACTAGCAGACTCTCCGACTTGCTCACTTTGCTTGACTAATTCTGACATGAGTGGTAACCACTTGAACTACTGTCCTGGACTAATTGACGTAGCAGCTGTAAATACTGCAAAAGATTTTAATTATTTTATGTGTATTTCTGAAATGTATTGGGCTGCCTGTCATAGACTGTTGTTGATCATGCCTTAGGCGTAGGTTAATATAAATTTTGTTGTTTCTACATCGCCGTACTCCGTGTTCCATGGTATGTATACTTCGAACAGCACAATGAGGAGTGATTAAGTGATTTACCTTCCATGATGACACATAAAAATAACTGCTTTGCATTTGCCTTGCTATATGGGAAAATAGCCGAAAACATCTCGCCATGCAGCTTAACTGTCGATGTGCGATGCTTGTACACATGAGTCTTCCTATTTTTCACCAATTTGGTAGGGTATGCAAAAATGATTTCTTATGTGAGGTTTTTCTCAGTTGGATTGAATGAATGAAAGTCATTGCATAAATAAAAAAAAAAATGTGTATTTAAGAAGATATTATTTTAATTTAAAGGTTGAACAAACTTTAAAAAATCCAAACAAATACAGCATACATTCAGGTATGTGGGCAAAATTGGAGTGGCTTGCCGATTAACCAATTTTTAAAGCAAATACCCCTTTGCACTCGTCTATATCTCCTTTAATGTGCATTTCTCGTTTAAAATTTAGAAGTGTGAGCAGGATTACCGTAAAAACAATAGCCTTTAAAAAGCTCAATTGTTAACAGGTTGAATTAATTCACCCCCACCCCCCGGCCAATGTGGCACAAAATTCCGTCCTTGGCGATCAGCACTCTAATGAGAGAGTTCCTCGAGTCCCATCGTTTCTAAAAGCAATGATTGCAACAGATGCTGTTCAACCTGAAAGCCGTCTGTATGCTAACTAGACTCGTTACAATCGTACCATAAGTTAGGTTCACTCGTGTTTGGAAATTGAACTCTGTTAAGGTCCATCCAGACCAGAGCACGATTGGAGTCGAGCCACCACTCTGAGGCGATCGTCTCCTTGGGGCTGATGGCCGAGTGGCTAGCGCTCGGTACCACAGGTTTCGGGTTCGAGTCCCGGCGTTCCCATGGATGCTTGTAGTGGTTCGGAATCCACTTTAAACTGTAGGTCCCGGTCTATTCAGCCTGAAGTGTGCACAAAATGAGTAGCACAATATGATGAGTGCACAAAATGAGTAGCACAATATGATGAGTGCATAAAATGAGTGGCACAATGATGTCACAATAGAGTGACAAACGATCGTTTCCTTTTGACCGCGAGAACCTTTGGCTGTGGGTGATAGCTGGTCGTAAATGGGGTCTCTTTGATGTGCTGAAAAAACTGATTCTTGCCGAAGCGATCTTGAAAGACATTTTCTATCAAAACTGTTTTTAATGGGTTGGTGAAAGCCATTTGCCCCATATACGCTCTCATCTGGACAGGGCTTTAGGAAAGAAAAAAAAAGTTGCATATTAGTAAAGATGAAACGTTTAACAAGGACCCATACTTTTTATTAAAAAAAGTAAATACTTTAATGTTAGAAAATATTTCATTTTATATTTTCTAGTTTATTGCAAATTGGAAGGAAGAACTTTTGTTAATAATGTGCTAGCATGGATGCAAGATCATAAGTTATTGTATCTATGCATCTCTTACTCAGGCAAATAAAACTCGAACTCTAAAATCTTAATTTTACTGGCTATCAAGATGTTGGCCATTCAGCAAATTTATCCTAATTAATTATGTATATATATGTATTGAATGATCGTTGTTTTAATTCAGTACTTCTGGTTCGTTGACAATTTTTTCATTTTAAAATAAATTGATAGACAAATAGTTTGTATTAAAAGAAATTTTTTTTTTTTTTTAATTTATTTAAAAGTTAGATAAAATCAATGCTAATATCAAACGTTTCCATTATTGATCAATAGAAGATGAACTATTAACACAAAGTTGTATTCTAGAAAATAAAAACTTGAAGCAACAAATATAACTTCAAGATTTAAAATCAGATTAAGTAAATTTTTTTACATGCATTTTGAAATTTAGATTTCTTGGCTTCAATTTTTATGAAATTTCTTTATAATTAATACTATATAAGTTTCATAACCATCCTGAAGTCAGGAAAAGTTTAATACAAAATTGAAGCCTTTGATATGGCCAATTTTCTAATTATCTTTTTTGTTACAAATATGCTTTTCAGTCATTTAAAAATAATTATTTAATGTATTTTTCTTTCAGCATTCTCAAAGCCAGTGATCTCAGGTGCTCAATTATCCATTTCAAATAAAGATTCAGTGGCATCGCCCAATCATTTTGTTCATGAGACTAGATTGGTTCCAGAAAGTAAAAACCTGTTGTCGTCGATACCACCTCCAGTATCTGTTCAAATTTCTTCTTCGGATGCTGGTACTAATCCAGCTGCAGCTAGGGTAAGAATATATTTTTTTAGATAAAAGTGAAAAATGTTAATTTTCCATTAAATTTTCTTTAAAAAAATATTTCTAATTTTAATTCGATAAGGAGGATTCTTGTGTTCATGCAACATACAGAAAGGATTGTTAATGATGATTCTAGTAGATATTTGGGAAAAATTTTGCTTTTTATATGGCTTTCACTGGAAGCTGCTAGCAAAGTGGCATATATTGGGCTTTTTAACTATGGCCTTTTTTTTTTTGCTTCTTATGTTGATAACCACTAACAAGAATTCTTGTTTCTTTTGTTTAACGTTTTTCACAGAAACGTTTAGCAACATATTAGTAAGTATCAATACATTGTTGGCATTTTCATACTATCAATAAAGGATAATATTTTATTATAATATATAAGGATAATGTTTTATTTATTGTTCTTTACTTCTTACTGATAAAATTAGAAAATGCTTTTGAATAAAACACAATTTCATTTGAGAAAAATAAATGCATAATATATGTTTTTGTTTTAATCTTTCAGATCTTTTCAACTGGTAATTTACATACAATGGCTGGAATATTTGCTGCACCACATGCAATGCAAGTAATTTCTCAATCATCGGGTATTAAAGTTATTACAACTCCAAATTCTATTATGACTTCCAATTCATCTGTTCAACATATTTCAGTCAACCATCATCAGCATAGCCAGATACATGTTCTTACTCCCTCCTCTAATGCATCCTATGTTTCGTCCATGGCTTCAGCTAAAACCTTTTCTGCAGATTCTCTAGTTCAGATGGCTTCTGGCAGTGGCAAAGGCATTTCAAAACCACATCTGGTGTCTCCCCTGGCATTAGTATCTCCACAAACAATGGTTGAACTTAGCCATGGAAATTCTGGGAGTTCAAATAGTACAAATTTGTCTGAATTGATCTCTTCTTCTGGCATCTCCAACTTGTCCAAAGGAAATTCAGTTCTATCAGGAAATATGGCCATTGCTGTAAAGAGCAATTTGACAAATAATAGTGCATCAACTTCTTCACAGTCTAATATGATTACTGCTTTGCATGTGAGCAAACCTCATTCACAAGTGATTCAACCATCACTAACATCAAGTATTATTACACAAGGAGGTATGTAAAAAAAATTTTAGATTAAAAAATTGGCATGTCTTAGCATTTGGTATACTATTGGTTATCTATGTTAATTAATTTCATCTTTCATAATATGTTTCCTTTAAAATGTACATGGAATATTTTTTTCAATAATATCTTAAGATTATTTTTTTCTTACTTCTCCCAAATTTTATTTAAAGATAATATTTTATTTATTTTTAAATGACTTATTATTTATTCATATATAATTTTGAGGAAAGTCATTTTTCTTTTTTTAATGCATATTTATCATTATTGTTTTGCTTTATGGGATAATTGTGCCTATGTTATAGACATTTATTATTACAAAGGTGATGTTTAGTGCATGATTTACTTTGTACATCTTGATTTTAGTATCAGAGAACTCAAAACAAGGAAGATGCATATTAAAGTGGCACTATTTAATTCACCTTTAGAGTTTTTATTTTAAAAATCTATAGGAGCATTTTGTTCGAGTATTATGAAATAAAAAAAAAAAAATGCTTCATTTTAAAAATTGTACCAAAATTAAAACTATATTTATTGTTCAGTATTAATATTATATTCTAAATCATTGAATTTTGTTATTTTGCTTTTAAATATAAATTGTTTAAGAAACTGTATTTTTGTGTGGCGAAAGGATGTCTTGTAATATGAACATGTCAAATCATTAAATATATTGTCAAATACAGAAGAAGTATTAAATCTCAGAAATCAACTCTTTGCCATCTTATATATATATATATATATATATATATATATATATATATATATATATATATATATATATATATTTATATAAAGAGTATGTGTTGGTGAATGTTTGGGAAGATTTTTTACTTTCATGTGGTGCACACTGGACACATTAAAGCAAAGTGGTATATATTAAGATACCCCATATGATGCCAACTACTAATCAGAATTCCTGTTTACTTTGGTTTAAATTGGTAGCAGAATATTAATTTATTGTCTGAATGCTTTCTGAAGAACATTATTAGTTTTGTCTTTAATAATCATAACTGATGAGGCAGTGTAACTATTAACACCTGTTCAAAAGATTGCAGGTTAGACACCTGACTTTTTACTTAAATTTTCTTTGTTTTCACTATCAATATTTTCAACTTGTTTCCCTTTATATTAAATTTAAAGTAAGTGACAAATATATAGATTTTAATCCCATTTTTTTTTATTTATTGTTTTTTTTTATTTTATTTTTATTTATTTATTTTTTATTTTATTATAACCTATAATTGGCATTGTTAGTTGCTTAGAAATTCTACTTTGAGAGGGTAGAATTTCCAAAATCTTTAGGCTAATTAATAAAAATCTTCTGCATATCTCAATGCTAAACATTAATCTCAACAAAATTTCTAGTAATTTTAATTGAAATTTAATGAGTAAATGTTTTAATCAAGGTTTCTTGTCTTTTTTCCCCCTTCTTTTGCTCATATTAATAATTATGTGTTTTTAGGTTCTCATGTAAATAATGGTAATCATCATGGGGTTACTGCTGCTCTAAAGTCTCTCACATCCAACCATGTGAGATCTTTACCTCATATTGCTGGAATAGCACATGTTGTTTCACAGTCACCCATATCTGCTCCTGTAGGACAAATTGTTACTCCCGGAAGTCATGTTTCTGCTGTAACGCCTCTAGTTGGATCTGTTTCGGTGGTTTCTCATACTGGATCTATGCACCAGCAATCTCTTGGGAAAGTTCTTGCATCTCCAGTTCTGAAGCCAGTGAATCAGATGAATTCAATTCCAATTATACAACAGCAGTTTCTGCAACAAGTTTCCATGGGTAGTTCAAATCAATCAATTGTAAAACCTGTTGTGGTTGTTAGTATGCCTAATGTTGTACCAAGTGCGAACATGTCATCTTTGACACCAACCTCTATAGTAACTATGAACGATCAAACAGGAATTGTTCGTGGATCTGTTACACAGAAATGAAAATTTTCTTTTATTTGTTAGATTATTTGTGCATGTTAAAGTGTGAAACACTTGTCAGATTTGGTGTTCAATTCTTAGAATTAGATCAAAATAGAGTTAATGCCATTTTATGAATTTCCGTTTGTGGATGCAAGAAATACATTTTCATAATTTTAAGGGTCTTGGTTGGCCTTTGATTCAAGAGATTAGGTGATACAGTTTTTATAACATTGATTTTTGAATTTTTAGTCTCTTTGTTACAATGAAATTGTAAAATTTTTTAACTTAAATGTCTCTTGGATGGCATTTTATCCTAAATCTTTAATATGTATCTTTAAGTGTAGGGTAACTCTTGAAAAGCCATCTTTTTTAGAAAACTTTCAATTCCTTTTTATAATATGTAATCTTAAATGTATTTTATTCAAAGTTTAACTTATTTGTAAGTTGTTGAAATTAGAAAGATTGCACATTTTCAACCTTTTTTATTATATATAAAAATATTTGATTTAAACATTAAATAAAATTAAAAATACGTTGGTTTCTTACTATGCGGAAATGTTAAAGGACATTTTAGGTGGGCATTGTTTGGAAGACATGGACTGAAGATATATGCATTGGACATCATATAGGCAAGAAACTATAATAATTTTTAGATTTAAAAGTATTTTTAGTTTTTCTATTTTAAATGGTTATATTTTTCTCAATATTGGGGAAACTTGACTTTAATCTCTTTGAATTTGTACTAAATGTATTCAGCATGCTATGCAAACCTTATATCTTTAAAAGATTAACCTCATAAGTATAATCCTGCCTGAAAAATTTTAACAGCATCACCCATAATATTAGTCTGCATGATAATTTTAATGCTATTATAAAATTTCACCCTTTGAATCATAAGTTATACGAGTTTTTCTGCCCAGAAATATGATTTACTCAACAAATCAACTTCTGGGTTATTATAATAGAAGATAGCATGTTAAATTGACTTTAAATTATATTATTAAATTTATAATTAATATAATTTTTTATATTACATCTACCAATGTTGTATAAATCTCTTTCCTTGTCAAGAGTCATATCATTCTATTTGTAAATTCATTCCTGTAAATTTTCTCAAGAAAGATAAATCTGTTCTCATCAGCTCAGTATAACAGTAAACTGCTTTGCAAATATAAGTAACATTTTTTCGATTATATTGTTTATGCAAATTTTCTTGTTTTTCATGCTGCAATATTTAGTATGATCTAAATGTTGCTAATAAATGTTTCTATTCAAATATTAAAAAAAAATTCCCTATACAGAAGTTTGATGCTTGTATTCATAATGTGAGTAAAGAACTAGTTTTTTTTTTTTTTTTTTAATGTATGCAATCTGCAGTTTTCTGTGGATTTCAATATCTATGCAGTCTAGATACAATTAAAGGAGAAGAAATGTGAGTATACTTGCATGAACAATTGTAAGGTTACTTTTAATGTGTATTCTGGGTTTTTTTGTTCACTGCTGTTTAGCATATTTATAAAATGACAACAGTTAATTCAAATATTTGTATTGATAAATGTTTATCTTAAATTGATATTGATTCATATTGTGATATTAAATGCTAAAAAAAAAAAAAAAAAAAAAAGAAGATATTTTAGTTATTTTTCTCCCTAATTGAATCAAATATATATTATTTACAATTTATGTTTGTTATAGTTTGTAATATTACATAACTATTTCCATACGATGTAATTTTAATGGTTCTGATTTTGTTATTTTATTTGTTTATTTTATCACCAAATTTTAATGTGACTATTTTATGGGTCCTCCAAATTAAATTTTCCTTGTATGTTTTGGTTTGATTTATTTACAATGATAGCTTAAAATTATTAGTTTGTTAATACAGTAGCCCTTCAATATTTTTTTAGGAAACCACCTATTCTTAGTTTCCTGACATGTTTTGTATAAGAAGGGGTACTTCATTTAATATTTTTATTCTAAATTTCAAATTGTAACACATTAAAAGGCCTTGGATATTTGTCATTATATAGCAAAGCTGTTAATAACATTCACTACGTTTATTTTAGATTAATTGATAACCAATTAACTGAGGTGTGAAGAGACTTAAACTTTTTAAGTCAAGTTATTGAACATTAATGAATATTTACAATATTACTATATTTATACTACAAATATATACTTATATTTTATTTATATTACAAATATTTAAGTATTTCTTAAGTATGGCAAATTGCAACTATTTGTGCCATAGTTGTGTTCAAGTAACTCTTTGTAAATCAAATGATGATATAGATACAGCCTGCCCTAAAGAAGATAACAGCAAAAAATCAGTTTGAAGGAGAGTAGCGAAATCAAATCTTGTATGTTTCCTCCAAAACCTGCTGTCTTAACTTACAATCCTGTCCAAGTATCTATGCTAAAAAATATTAGAAATGAGAAGATAACCATGAAGGCACCTTGAAACGTCCACTCAATTATTGTATTATCTCTCCTATGATATTACAGTACTTGGTTGATTTAAAATTGATTTCTTTGTGTTCATCAGAAGTGCAGTACAGACTTCTGATTACACACTCTCACAAAAGTTATTTATTATAATGAAATAAAAAAAACAATTAATTAATTATTGTTGTATATTAATTTAATATACTAGTAGATTTTTTTTTTTGTAGCATTGAAGTTTAAAAGCGATTAGTCACATAGTTTCTATTTGTCAATGGGATTTTATTTTCAATATATTTATGCCGAAATCCATGTTCAATGATACATATTGGTCCGAGTGGACTTTCACATTTTAATGGATTATCATCGCTAAACTCAATTTTAAAATGGAAAGTGTTTTTGACAATCCGTTAAATATATACATGAAGAGTTCTTAAAATAACTTTTTCCATTGTCTAGTATCGTGAAAACCAGTATATTAGTACTGTCAGTTGCATCCAAAAATCTCGATATTGGGGGTGGAGAAAGGGGTCCAAATATGTCTATTTAAGGCTTATAGTTGATTTGTTCAGGCTCTATCGGATGGTCTCCAATATTTATGTTGGCCTTTTCCAGAAGCAATAATTATTTTTGGCTGTAAATTCTTTCATGGGCCTGCTTGTTTTAAAAAGCTAAGACTCGATTGCCGGAAGTTTTGAGAAAGACTTTCAGTATGAAAATTTTTATAAACCTTTATAATATCGCTGTTGTGTTATTTTGAATATAAATTTTATTTAAATATGTTTTTTTTGTTTAATATGTAATTCATTAAGAAAAATTTTTTTTTTGTTGCTACTCATTCAAAGTTATTATCTTTATTGTACTGTTAAAGCTCATAGAACTTGCATAATTATTATAATTATACATTATCTATGATTATATTAATAATATTAATTATAATAAAATATTAGTATATATTACAATAGTATAAATTACTTATAATCCATACTTGCTGCAGAGTTTTATTCAAAACCTATATCATTTAGAGTTAATCAATCATTAATCTTTCAGGGGTTTTTTAAGTACCATAAAATTATGTTCAGAATACGTAATATTTTATATTATGAATATCCTAGGCCTGTATTGTTTTGTTTATTTTGGGTAATTTATTAATAAAAACAATATTTATATAGGAAAAAAAAATCTAGATAAATAAATGCAAATAAAAAAAATGGATGAATTTTTTTTTTAAGATTAAGCTTTTTTAAAGTTAATGATTGTTAACTGACTGCTAGCACTAGTGTGTTATTTGGTGATTTTGTACACTGTGAACAATGCTGTATTTAAAAATCTAGTTATTAGGAAAAAAATACCATCTACTTGGTGCTTCTGTTGATTTATTAAGACTCCATATGTATGTTATCCTGCAATAGTTGTCTTTTGTTTACATTGAAATATTTTACAGTAAGTGCTCTTTAAACCAGTACATTCCACATCATGGCTGTGCCGAATTATTAGGTGCCAATAGTTTTAATATGACTAAGTGGAAGACCGAAAAAGAGATGAGTTGATTGTTTAAACTCTGATTTTAATGTTGTTAAGTTCAAAAATTGGAGGTTCATGGCAAGAGGAAAACAGCCTAGCTAGATCTTTTAAAGAAGGCCAACGCCCACAATGGGTTGTCGAGTCAGTTATGTTGATGAATAGTTTTAGTGGGTATGCCAAATATAAATTACTTTAGATAAAAACTTAAATGATTAAATTTGTACATATTTAATGTGTTTATCTGTATTAATTTAATAACTGTTATTAATTTAATGTGTTAGCCTATGTAGACAATATAAATATCCGACTTAGTATTTTGTCATTCCAGCAAATACAAAATCAATATTCATATATTGAACATTAATTTAATTTAATATTTTGTATTGATAAAAAACACAGCACAAAAGAAAAATAGATACTGTACAATGATATTTAAAGCAAGTTGTCAGAATATGGCAAGAGGAAAAAAAGGTCTTCCTTAGGGTTAAAAAGTATCTGATATCGATTTGCTTAAGTGATTGGGATCTGTACTTAACAAAATCGTTGCGAATTAAACAAATTTATGAGTTCTTTAGATTTATGAGTTTTTGATAGGTGCCGAACCATTGAATGTCGAATTAAAGAGCACTTAATGTATTAATTTTTGTAACACTGTGATGTTGCCAATCTATAGCGAAGTTAACAGTCTTTTAATTATCCAAGTATTACTTACTCTTCTTTTAACTATTGATCCTTTTTATAACTATTTTAATCAAATGTAATAAGATTAAATAACAACTAATTGGAATATTTTAACAAATATCTTATTAGTTGTTTACAATTCTTAATGTAAAATGCTCATAGAAATTGGTAGTATTTCAGAATATTCTTGGAAAAATATTGTTAGTTATATTTGTTTTGTGTATTGAGATACTTTGTTAATATAAATTTTCATAGAATTATTTCACTCATTATTTTCAATTTGGACCATTGGACTATACATTTTCTTTACAAATAATTCAGATATTATTTTCTGCTAGTTATTTTTTATGCTTCTAATAAGCTTTAATAATTTAAAAATTGCTTAATATGTTAAAAATAGCCAGAATGTATGTAATAAATGTTTAATGTTGACATTTCAAGCAATTCAAGGATTTGTAAGAATTTTATCCTTTTTGCATGGTGTCAATTTTTAAATGGTACATCTTTAGGGACAAAATATTGTCTTGGTTTGTTTTCCAATTTAAGCATTATGTACATTAAATGTTTTGTGTTGTCTTTTGTGTGATGTATATGTAATTGGCTAGTAATCGTATTGAATGAGCTTAGAAAAAAAGGCTGGTATTATTCAGCAGAATGAGACTGTTATTTACAATTATCATTCCAAAAAATATGATGGTTTTTTTTTTTTTTAAGTGTTTCTTGTTTAAATTGAATTTTTGAAGAGCATGACAATTCTTAAAATGTTGTTATGCTTCTGTACTATGTTATGAAATAAGATTATCATGCATTTAATTTTTTTAATGTTTTGTGTTGATTCTGCAATATTTATTTTATTTTTATTAAATTTTTTTCTGATTCTTGATCTAAATTAGAAATTTTTAATTTTTAGATCTTAGAATTTTGCTAGTAAATCAGTTGGCACTTTAAATATATGTGCAGTTAAAACCATATTGCTATTCATTATTATAGAATATTTTAATGATTTTCCAAAGAGAAGTGAACATTTTGAATAAATTTTTGTTCAGTTAAATTTTGAGCTATTTTGAATTTTTATTTATTTTTTTTTTTTTTTTTTATCAAGATTTGATGGTGATCATGAGTTATTTAATTATTTGTGTTTTTTAGAGTATAATATTTTGGAATTTTATAAGTTGTTGTAAACTATTTTTATTTAAAATTGTTTAAACAGTTATTCATAGTTTTAAAATTTGTATTGCACAATATGTGAAAGGAATATTGTATAACTTATGGTGATTTTTCTTTCGTGATATGATGCTGTTTATAAAACGATAATTTTTATTATACCTGACTGTATATAAAAATCTGTAAAGAGAGATGAGTTTTAGGAATTCAAGATGTTCATCACAAGTAATTTGACAGTCACAATTAATTACTGCAGTCAACAAATTTGATCCCAGCTACTTTTTATTATAAATTAATCAAAGGCATAGTATGAAAAGGTGTAGTATTCTATAAGTTAAATTGATTTCAACTTAAATAGAAAAGTTTTCTTGTTAGTCTAGTAGCCGTGAGGTTGTGGGATTGAACCCCAGACTCGCACTTCAAACATTTTTGTATATCTAAATAACTTATTTTTGACTCTTAATTAAAAAAAAAAAATTTTTTTTAAATACAACTTAATGACAGACACTTAATTGTTTTAAATATTGGCTACATTTTAATTACTTGAAATAATTGATTTTAAAATAACAGTACTGACCTCAGTAGGAGTGCTACCCAGTAATTGCCTTGCCAACATTTAACATCAATGTGTTTTGATCACTACGAAAATTCCTGTGTTTCAACTTTGCTAGCCAATTTTGTAGCTACCATTTACATACACCTAATTATACAAATTACTTTTTGCTTAGTAACTCTCCTAGCCTATTATAATCAAGAAGCAGCAAGAGACCTTTTGTTTTTAAAAAATTCTCACTAGTTCTTTTAAATTTGGTTTTTAATTTCAATTCGTAATCTATTTTAAATTGTGTCATTTTGTAACTTAATACTACACTGGTACCTGAGTTTTCTGTCATGCGTCAATTTGTAAGTGATTTGTGTTTTAATCTTGAATCCTATATCTCCTCTCTAAGCATGGATCTATTTTTAAATTGTTTATTAAAATAAGTTTAAGCGCTTTGATTTTTTTTTTTTTATTTAAAATTTTTTATATTTATCATGGAACAAATTTCTATTTTGCTAGTATTTCTCTAGTTATCTGTGCCGTTCCTTCAGTTATAGGTGATTTTTTTTTATAGTGAAATTAATTTTAACGAACTTCTTATCATATATGTATTTGTCAATATTTGTTAAAAATAATTTTTTAAAATTCTTAAATATTTTATTTGTATTAAAAGATAATTTGCTGTATTTTGCAAAAAAAAATTTCTATTTGAAATTCTAATACACATATACCCCAATTTAGATTATATTATAAAAAGAGTGTAAAAGCATTTTTTTTTTTTTCATAACGGATTTTTAAAAATATTTTTTTAATAAATTTCATATATTCTTTATGTATATTTGTATAATATTTTTGTAATATTATTAGTTTATTATTTAGAATGTAAACGTAAAGAAAAGAAAACTCCTCAAATACTGTTCAGATGAGATAAAAGTGAAATTTTTCAAAATCGAGGGTAAAAATATAAATATGTAGGATGTGCTTACTGAATCAACATGGTAACTCAATACTCTATAGTACGTTATGTATGTTTGTTTATAATGCGATGCGAAAGTACATTATAAATACATATGCTTAAGTATTTCATTTAAATGCGCTGTCTGGAAGTAATCTAGGCTTCAAGATAATGTCTTAATTGTGGCGAATCACTTCACTTTAAAGATTATCCTCACAAAGGCAGAATTGAAAATTCAATTCGCTTCAACTGGGCAATACAAGGTCATCTTGCAGCTTGGAGAAGTTATGTTCAATTCTCTTAAGTCTCTAGCAAACTCTCAAACACCTTTGGCAAGTCTTTACTAGGTCAAACTCAGGACACTTCTCTCCCGCGTTTGTTTTTTTTTTTCAGAATTTCTCCCAAAAGTCATGTATGTATTCAAAAAAATTGTTGGCATTTTTAGCTTCCCTGGAGGCATTGAAAATCTACATGACAAAGGTCATCTTGCAGCCTGGAGGTTGCTTGCAGGATGTTCTTGCAGCTTGGTTTTCTGCAAAGATATAGCAATCCTGTAAATGAGCTACGAATTTTCTCCTACTTTTGGAGAAAGTTCACCCAACTACCTCCATGAACTAGTCCTGCTTATCCACTTCTAACCCTTCCCTTCATGTGAGGAGCCACGATTCCTTGATCTTCATCGTTCTCATCGCTCCCATATTTTCTCGCGTTTGATATGCACTCACCATCTGCTCTACTCCTGCAAAATTCCCGGTGGAAAAATTTGTTTTTCAAGATAAGTTTAAGACTCCTACGTACCCATGATACTCTGTGTAACCCTAGGATCAGAAATACGTTATCGAACCTTGTGATACCATTTGCAATTACCATGTTGATTATAGTATGCTAAAACCAAAGCTTGGATTAATTTTTATGAATTTTGAATCTCTTGATTCCTGTGAAAATAATTTAGCTTATTTTTGTATACTTTTTTTTTTTTTTTTTCAAGGACGGACTGATAACTTTAATTTGTATTTCATTTAACGTAAAAATTAAATTTATTAAAACAACTGACTAAATTGTGATCTTCCCCTTGATTATTCGATGTTCCAAAAAACCGATCTCCCTTGTAAATCGGGGGATAAGTGTATTTTAAAAATATGTGTAACTCTTTGAATATATTAACTGAGCCTTTTTAATATTTTTTTTTTTTAGCTTATTCTGTGATAAATTTGTAGAAAAAAAGCCTGCCAATTTCTTGTTTAGCTATTCTAAATATGTAGACTTGTTGAAATTGTTAAGTGTAATTGATATTTTCACTTTTAAAATTAAAACGTGGGTATTATAAAATTTGCACTAAATGCATGTAATATATCATTATTATGTGTAGCTTTAGAAACGGCATGTGGTTTCTATGGGTGTTATCTTGTACATATTTGTCAGTGTTTACATTTTATGGACGTTTAATTATTTCTATTTAAAATATTTCATTTGTGCAGAATGTAAATAAACCAGTATGACACTGTTGCTCCCAATAGAATTTTTTCACAGGTTTAAAAGATGATTTAGTACATATATATATAACCGAAATTGTAAATATCATAATTTGGACTATTTGTTTTACGACCTTTTGAGGGGAATCGGAATTTTTAGTAAATAACTATTTAACGCTGTGTGTATGACTACTAAATGTGTTATTTATTGTTAAACAAGAAACCGTACTATCACTTGTACAAAATCCTACCATGTTAATTTATGGAAACAACTGTTTCATTTGTGGATATTTCAATTAATATTTGTATATTTCTGTCCCATCTGGCACTTATGAAATTGTGAATTACTGTTAGTGCAAACTTAAACCTACTTATCTTGTAGTCTCAAATGTAAATATTTCCACAATGTGTAAAGCATGTAAAAATAGTGCATGTTTTTCTGTATAATTGCACTTTCATGAACAAAATAAAGCTTTATATATTACAAAATCCTAGTTCAAATGCATTTATTTACGATTTTATGAAAAAGCTTTCCTTGTTTTATATCTATCGTAATTTTTTGTCTATTAAACATCAAGAGCTGTAGAATTTCATGGTGATCAATTATAGTCCATTGGATACAATCTGATCAGTGATGTATGTATATATTTTAATAATAATATCTTACCTGAAATAAAAAACAGAATTGTGTCTGCCAATGAGGCCTTTTATGAGTTAAAAAACCTGTTTAAATCATAGTTCATATGCAGAAAACTAAATTCTTGTTATACAAAATCCTTAATCCTTATTTTTGTCTATGGATTTGAAACATGGACTTTACATGGACATTTGGATATACTTGAGCGGAAGATTTTAAGGTCTATTCTTGGAGGTATTAGGGAAAGGGATTGTTGGAGAAGTCGATACAACGCGGACATTTTTAAATACTATAAATTTCCAGATATTATATAATTTATTAAGATCAACAGATTAAACTGGGCTGTGCATGTATTTAGAATGAATGATTTAAACTATGTGAAAAGGTTCGTTTTGGCAAAGCCACAGGGACGGAGAGGACGACCCAAATTGCAATAGATAGACAGTTGAAAAAAGATTTTGCTGTACTAAAGGTTAAGAATTGGACTCAATTATTACCCAGAAAAATGCATAGATATTTCTTCAAATGAAAGCCTTGATTGATTGAAAGCTATTGATGATGATGCATGTATATGTTTTGGAGTTTTAATAAAATTAATGTGACATGTGTCATATACCGATGTGTGTGGAGGAATCGGGTAGAGACAGCCTATAGTAGAGATCAAATAGAGCGTGTATATAGGGATTACCAGTTTGAAGTCAATGGACCAGCCACATGATGAGAGTATATTTCAGCTGACTACAAAGTCCCCCTTCCATTGATTTCTATTGGATTCGCCGCTTTCTTAACTTACGTTCTATTAAAAGTGAAAAAAAAAAAAAAATGCCTTGCATATAGCTGTATTGAGAAATAGTTGAGAGAAGGGCTTTGAGCTTTTAACATATTCGCAGGAATTTGTTACATCGAATAAATATCAAATGTTTTCAGTGAGTATATGTCATTTTTATCATTGCTCGTATCACAATGTAGCAGGTATAATTGGTATTTTGTTTTGATGAAGAACTATAATACTGTGATGTTGTTCCACTATAAAAAATATTAAATATATCATCTGAAACCATCACATACAAATGATATAGTTCGTGGAAATATTCATCGTTGTGACCGCAATAACACTAATTTTTTTTCCCCAAAAAAATTATCTCATTTTTGTTTTAACAGATTCGCAATAATTCAAAAGCTTGTGAAATAGAGGAACTACAAACATGAAATAATGATGGAAGTCGAATTATAATATTAATAACAAAATTTAATTAGATAAATATGGTATGTGTATATAGTACATAAAGCATAGTAAGCTTATAGCTTGGTAAATCAAATAATAATAAGATAATTGATTGTTTATTGTTACATATATAAAAAAATTTAAGTCAATTCGTACTTTTTTTCCGCTATATTGCAGAAAGTCCTTTATAAATAATTTTTATTCATTTTTTTTTTAAGTTAGAAAAATTCTCTCTCACACACACACTTTCTCTCACATACACATTTTCCATCTCTCTCACTAATTTATTCACGTTTCATTTTCCATTTTGTTCTCTCCTTGACTCAGACTAGAACCCAGTATGAAAAAGAAATTTTTTTTTCCACCGATCTACACGCTTGGCCACTGACGGCATTTATTCCTAAATTTATATCCTGCTAAATATCTTATATAAGAGAAATTTTTTTATCCTATATAAAACTAAATTTAATTAATATTTGAAAAAAATTGTATTAACATCAAGCGTCATCCACTACAAGTTTAAAAAAGGTATTTGAACTTGAGTGGATGAATAAAAAGAATTTTATTAACGATTGAAAATTTGGCCAAGATATATAAATATATATAGGGAGAGTGTGAACTAATAGTAGGAATTGAAGGATGATAAACTAGTCACTCAATATCTGAATCTCATAATTGTAATTACCTAGCATAGAAGAAACAAGATAAGATAAAATTTTAATTATCAGAGTGCTACTTTTCTCAGCAAGATGCTGAGACAGCTGGCACAAAAGGGTTTCCGATATGGTAATTTTTTTCTTTCATTTTAAGTGAACATGGACACTTGTCTATGAAGATAATACTGGGCACCTCTTTGGATTTTTTTAAATTTAATTAGCATATTAGTCAAGGTTTTTATGGAAGGAACTGGGTACTGGTGCGCTAAATTCAACACCTCTGAGGAAAAGCTCACAGCATCTTGAAATTCCTACGAATGATGAGAACTGCTGATCGTCTTAGCAGGAAGGGTCTGCCTTTTTTTTTTTTTTTTTTAACCTTATTCACATAGGAATATTTGAAACACATGCACTATATGTGTTTAAAATATTAACAACAAAACACCTGCACAATATACGTTAAAAATATTAAATAAATGTCAACACTACAACACTCATCTATTGATTAGAAGTAATATAAATGACGTACTATACATGTACACACCGCTATTCAAAATTTAAATGATTCATCGATGTTCTCAAAAAAAAAAAAAAAAATATTGAACAAAATGCAAGGTTAATGTTGTGAACCAACGATATCAATCTTCAATGTTGTATACGTATATGGGCTGTGCATGCTAATAAATAGGCTTTATAGACGATTTTGTTAATTTTCGTGCTCTGTATTGCTAAAACATCAGAATTCATTTTAGAAGGATAAATATACAAGTGTTGTTTTCCTGGATATTCAAACAACTTTCGATCGTTCTGGATTAATGTGTTTATTTTTAAGATTATAATTCTAAATTTCTCACCCCCGCTGATTAGAATTATTCACTCTTACATAAAAGATCGCCACTTTTCTGTTCAGAGCAGTAAAACATTTTTCACTATTAAAAACATTTCTGCAGGTAGCCACGTGTTAGTAAAATTTCTTAATAATAGAATCGTATTTTTTCTTAATTAATAATTATATATCAGTAATAATTTTTTTTTTTCTTATAGACTTTTAAAAGTTTTTATTTCATTGTTAATAAAAGACAGCTGTTTATAAACCTCAATACTTAGGGAAAATCTCTTCAATACTTACTTGGTATGCTGCTAAAGCAATAATTGTCTTTGTTACTGGTTGCGTTATTAAAGGATACATTTGAATTGCCACCTTCACATTTAGTTTTAATATTAATTTCTAGAATTTTGGAAAAATAATTCTTTTTATAAAACAGTCGAGAGTCGGATTTTAAAATCGACTCCACATTTCTGATTATAACTATAGTAGTATTTCTATAACTGTAGCTGTAATTGTGCAGTTTAAATATTAATGTGTCCCTGATTTGAATTTCACTTTTTATTTTAAGGATGTCGGACTTCAAGATGTTGATATGCTTGCAACAATGCAGTAACGAGTTGGGATCTTCTGAGAGCCTTTATGAGAAACGTTTTGCATTCCAAGATGTTTGTGAAGAATTCTTCCTACTTTAGAACGAGCTGAACTATTATGGTTGTTTTATTTTTCTTGATGGTAAATCTATTTCATGAAACAAACATAATTCCTTTAAAGTGAACTAAATGAAAAAAAAAAAATAATACAGCAGTATTTACTGATTTATACCAAAATGGCGGAAAATAGTTAATGCTAAATATTCTCAAAAATCTTTGCAATTGAATGATGATTTCTGCAAACCAATAATAAATATCAATGATAAAAATTTGTTGTTTTTAAAAAGATTTAAAACATGGCTTTGCTGACGGGAAAATTTAAGTTCTTTAGAACTGTCAGAACGAAAAGAATTGCGACTTCCTGGTAGAGATAGTAAGCTTCCTAAAGCGACTTATGTTGCTATAGATTTAATAAATAAATTATATTTTTAAAACATATAAATTATTAGGAAAATTTCAAGTGTCGGAAATGTAGATAGATCATGATGATGATGATGACAGATCCCCCCCCGACATCTATCGAGAGCTGGGGGGAGTTACAATGTGTGTGTACCAGTTTTTGAATCAGAAGGTAAAATAAATATAATTAGCTGGGTACAACTATATTTAGGAAGAAAAAGGTGAATTTAAAATAAAATAATTCGTCTTTTAAATCTGATAAACTCTTTAGACAACCTAACATTTCGGGTATTTCATATGAAACATTTAATTCACATGGCGATGGCGAAGTAAATATAAGCGATGAAGCAGTATATATTTACATAGGTGGATTTGTAGGAAAGCAAGTTTATAAGAAAATTGCAAGCTATTTTCTAGGTTATTAGTTTCAAATAAGAATCTGTAACGCTCAGTTTCCCTATGAAAAGAACCCTTGACTAAAAATAGTCCTAAAATTCTGTTTCACTGCAAAACGTCATATTCTATGCAATAGTTCACGTGATTTTTTTTTTAACCCATGAAAATCGTTTTAGTTTCTTTCTGAACTCGGTCTTCCTGCAAGCATGGTGTAGCTTGCTTCTGTAATTTTGAGCATGTCTGAACGAAAAGATTTTTGCCCGGAAATGTATTTCTGAAAGTCATTATTAATTGTGAAATTTATTAGAATTGTTCGTTGTGTTTCTGTGATTGTCTTTAGTGTGTATAAATATTAGTTAGTTGAACTTCAATCTTCTTGACATAATGTAATTAAGTACTACAGTATGTCACAGTTCTTGTCTTTCTGTTGAAATAAGGGATATTAATCATTTCTTGGTAAGAAATTTGAGCTGATTAATGAGTGCTGTGTGCTATAATTGCCGGCCCAACTTGAGGCAAGAAACCGGCTATGGCATATATTTGTGTAAATTTTACCTAAATAACAGATGCTGCTAGAAAAAGGAAAATTTCCTATATCATTTTATATCTTTGTCTAAATTTTTTTATTATTAGGTAAGAAAATTGAGACTCCCATAGCAACCTGTAATTATCCCAAGAGAATCTCAAGTTATGTCTTCATATTTCCAAAGTGAGTGTAGAAGTATTCAGAAGCATCTCGTATATGATAAGTCACTACATTAAGTGAATATTCTTTTTTTTCTTACAGGTAATACTAATAACGCACCATTCGAAGACATAAGATATACTGTGTAAAATAACTCGCTTAAATAATCCAGCTATCTGATGGAAGTTTTTCCAAGTTTCCTTCCATTGAATGTGCACATGTAGAGCAATTATGACAAGAAGTCTTTTGCAAAATGTCTGTTTTTTATAGTAATTTTTTTGTAAACAGAATTGTAAATAGCAATAAATTGCTGTTGGTGATACTTTTAATAAAACTTATGACTATATTTTTGTTTTTTACTTTGTGAAATGAAAACATTTGAAATTTTACGTGTTCATTATTTTGTCATTAAGAAACAAAAAAAATTTTCAGAAATGTTTTTGAAATAATCAAATTTTTAACAAAACAAATCTAAAAGTAATTCTTAATTAAAAATAATCTAAATTTCTAATAAGGAAAAAAAATAATTTATTTATCTTTTCTAAATCTTCAATACTGCAAGAAATCTAAGATTTTAAGCACACTTTTCTTTTCTTAAGAGTTGTTTAACAGTAAATATTTTTTAAGAAATTTCTTTTCATTTGACTCAATTATGAAGATATGTTTTTTCCCACAATTTTTTAATATTATTGAAGTATATAAATTTTATATAGAAATATATATATATATATATATATATATATCAGTTTATCTAAATATAAAGACCATCATTGAACTCCAAAAAAATCACTGATCTCTAATTTTGCAGAATCACATTTATTTCTTGTAAACTAATGTTTTTGATACGTTTTTATGTAAATTTTCTTAAAAAATATTATATAATAATTTATATAGAATATAAAATGAACAAGTACAAGAAACTGAACCCCGGCTTAAAAATATGAAAATTTAAGGTGACACAATAATTTTTGAAGCCGTTACATATACAATTTGTTATCAAGATGGTTAATAAATTCACACATGCCTTTAAAGATCACAATAATAATTAATCTGATCATAATCAATTTAATATATTGGATGAAGGAGATCGAAATTAAAAATAGGATGAAAAAGTATAATGAATTAAAAAAGATTTTTAATGATACATAACTATATTGTTCTGTAAACGGTGTCATTGTGTAAAAACACGAAATTTTAAAAGCCTGCCATTCTTTTTTAAATATTAACTACAATCACGAACAAATAATAATAAAAAAATTATAAATATTACTTATCGATTAATTTATTATTTCTCTTATTGTAGATTAATGCGGAGATCTTTGGCCGCGTAGGGCCACTAGCTCCTTCATTGTAAAATGTAGAAACATAGCGGGGGTCTCATTCCCTTTGAGTTAATAAGAAAAATAGATAATTAAATGCCCTTTTGTTTAAAAAGAATTATTTATTTTAAAAATATAAAATGAAAAATAACAAACATTTCAAAAGTGTAGATGTTGATGAAATAAGTTGAATGTAATAATAGTAATAATAATAATAATAATTATAAAATGGTGAAATTAGGAGTAAAAATAGCTTAGGAGAAAAGCGAGCTTTTTTATCTAGACAGTTGTGGGAAGTGAGTAACATCTGTGCAGCGCTTGTCTTAAGGCATCCAAGACCAAGCTGTCTAAGTGTTTGCCAGCTGCATTAGAACAAAAACAAAACAAAAACAGTTGTGGGTAATCAGTCTGAGCAGGAGAAAATCGTCATGATAAATTAATTAAAAATATTTAGAACAGTGCGAGGTCTTTTGCTATGTCTGTTAATTTATTATTTTAAACCAATTCGTTTTAATTTCATCGATAATTTTTTTAACTCGAATATCTTGATACATCCTTCCGCTTATATAAATTCATTTTAAATAAATATATATATATAAATATATTTTTTTTTGTCCTTCAATTCTTAAAGGAAATTAATGAAATATATATTATTATTGAAAGTAAAAGTTCATTTTGAAGACATGAAATAAATTTGTGGATGTTTTTAGTTTGTGTTAGTAAAATTTTAATTTTTATGCATTTATTATTTCTTGGTTATATTTGCTGCAAATAAAAATAAAAGATCAGCGGAAGTATTACAGCACATAAAGGAAAGTAATTGCTCAGTCACATTCTGGAGAAAAATGTTGTGATGTTTTCAGCTAGCTTGAGCTTTCCCTTCGCTGTTACCATGGAAATAGTTAAGGATTTGCCACGAAAGCCCTTTTGTCTATGAGAATTTTAATGTTAACAATTTCCCATAGATTGCTATGAGAGTGAGCCTTGTATTTTTTTACACTGCTTGTGCGGTATCCAATTTTTGATATATTAATCAACCTGAAGCTTTCTTTTGTTTTAAAAACAATAATTTCCCTCCACCTCTTAAAAAAAAAAAAAAACAATTGGATTTTATATTATATCCAAAATAAGCACAAAAATCAGCTATGTTGTCTTGAAGTTTGAAAAAATCTTAAAACTATTTCCTGTAATCATAAAAATATCAATTGAACAAGAATATTAAACTTTAATATTTTTCTTTAAATGCGATTCGTTTTTATAAGGATTCTCATCAATGAAGGGATTCGTTCATGAGGATGACACATTCACAACCGGCTCGTCATCAAAGTGCAAACGTAAACATTGTTCCGGAATGATTTGATTGCGGGGAATAAATAATGTCTGCTGTTTATTTTTTGGATGCTATTGATTTTGTATTTATCGTGTGTATTGTATTTTTATTTTCGTTCGTCTTGTACCTTGTTTTATTTTCTAAAGTGAGAAATATGGCCAATATAACTCGATTTGAGGAAGAGAAATATTATTTGGATCCATCAACTAATCCCTCTTCAAAAAAATTATTTCCAAAATTAAGTGATGGATTTTCTTTATTTCTTTCAGTTATAGTTCCTGCATATAATGAGGAAAACCGTTTACCAGTTATGTTAGATGAGTGTTTGGAATATTTAGAAAACCGATCTGCTAAAGAATCTAAATTTTCATATGAAGTAATCATTGTTGATGATGGAAGTTCTGACAATACAACAAAAGTAGCCTTAGAGTATGTGAGCAAATTTGGATCTGAAAAAGTCAGAGTGTTAACGCTGGCAAAAAATCGAGGAAAAGGAGGTGCAGTTAGACTTGGTATGTTGAGTGCTCGTGGACAATTTTTGCTATTTGCTGATGCAGATGGTGCTACAAAATTTAAAGATATTGAAAAACTAGAACAAGAAATTAACGTGTTAAGTAAGGAAGATATAAATGCGGTTGTGATTGGTTCACGTGCACATTTAGAAAAAGAAGCCATTGCAAGCCGTTCCTTATTCCGAACCATTCTTATGTATGGTTTTCATTTTCTCGTTTGGTTGTTTGCAGTTCGTACTGTTCGTGATACACAATGTGGTTTTAAGATGTTCACTCGGGAGTCTGCTCGTTCCCTTTTCTATGTCTTGCATGTTGAACGATGGGCATTTGATGTGGAATTGCTTTATCTTGTTGAGAAGAAAAAAATGAAAATCAAAGAAGTTGCTGTGAATTGGACTGAAATTGAAGGATCAAAGCTTGTCCCATTTTGGAGCTGGCTTCAAATGGGAATTGATTTATTATTAATTTGGTTAAAATATCAGTTGCACATTTGGAAAATTTCTGATTCCAAGAAAGAATCATAAATAAGATATCAATTGGTACTGATAAAATACGATTCCCTCTTAATATTTTTTTCTTAGAAATAAAAATGTTTCCGAACAATATGATCACTATTATAATAATAATTTTAAAAAGAGCTCTGTTACTTTATCTTAACACATACATTATAGCCAAACATGTGATTTAGAAAAAGAAAAAAAATTTTCTCGATATGTAAATTCTTTTATTTAAAACAATACCATTTGGTTATAATTATCAGTCATGGTTACAATATTAATTTTGCTTGGTGCAAATTATTGCAAAAAAATTAAAAATACAAAAAACAAATGAAAAACACACAGAGAGTGTATTGTACTAGATCAAATTATTACAAAAAGTTAAAAATACAAAAATCCTATGAAAAAACATACAGAGAGGGGATTGTACTAGATCTGTTGCCATTAAATTCTTTCATAATCTATTGATGTGAGCAGAAAAATTTTACAGTGCCTTTTTTTTTTGTGTACTTTTGCATCTTTTATTTTACATTCCTTAAAATGTAATGAAAAAGATATTTCCATGACAAAAAAAAAAAAAAAAAAAAAAAAATTATGTAATCTAGATAAAAATTACAATTGCTTGTATATGTATATAAATGTGTGATAAGGAAAATCTAGTTTAAATTTTCTAACCGTTATAATCGGAGCATTTATTGTTAGAGATAAAAATGTTATTTATTCAGAGTAATGGTTATCTTTTGTTATTATGATTTAGTCCTAAATAAGTAAAAAATATGATTTGATGCAAAAATCATCATGCATATATATGAAGTTTTATATTTTAATATTTATGTTACCTAAATGTTGAATGAAATCATAATATATTGAAATAAATGAATTCATAATTATATAAATTACTATTATGTTTATGTATTTTGTATTTAAATGCTTTTTTTATATAAACCGTTTTTTTAAATAATTCAAATTATTTTAAAGAAAATATTGTAGAATGCTTAAAGATATCTTTCAAACCCTTAGAAAGGCATAATATTTAATGTAAAAAAAAAGATGTTTATTAAATGATTGCTTAAATTTTTTGTACCTTCATTTAATTACTTTAAAAAACTCAATTAAAAACAACAACAAATTTTCTAAAAATATTATTAACTTGTTTTTGATATTTAAAAATGTATTAAAAAAAACTGAAATTCAGTAGATATTTTTTTGTGAGAAATGAAAGCACTTTATGTTACATAAATATTAAAAATAAAGGAAAAACAAATACTTTCTAATTTTTTTCCAAAAATTTCTTTTATGTTGTTTATAAATAAAACCATTTGGTTTCTTTTATTTATATTGTATATATAAGACCTATTGAAGAATTTATGTGCTCATTTTGAAAGTTGTTTATTTTTACAAATTATTTTGAATTTCAATACTTACTTTATATTATTTATGTGATAAAAGCTCTAGCTGTATATATTTTATAGTAGCAGAACAAAATAAATATGAATTTATTATAAAATGTAGTTTTTATCTTAAATTTTAAATTATTATGATATGAATTAGAGTTATATATGGATTCAAATAAAAAATAAATGTATTTTTGTAAATACGTATTTTTCTTTTTGCTTTGCCTGTGTTGTCTATTTAAATAGTTTTTTTTTCTTTTTTTAAATCTTTCCTATTGAAGGCATTTTTATTTATTTTTAGCTAGAAGGAAAAAAAAAAAAAAATTTCATCTTTCCTTAAGATTTTCCAGCATTAACATCTCTTAATTATTAATTTTTTTTTAATTTGAAATCTAAAAAAAAAAAAAATATTTTCATAATTTATGTTTTTACTAATATTTATATATACCATTCAAAGTAGGTTTCCGTGTGATTTTAAAATTTCGATGAACCATAGTAAATATGGCTTATAGCATTATAAACATTTATGTAATATACCTTTTTTCCATTTCTGTTATATTTTTTGAAATTGTTACTTTTTGTTGACATTTATGACTTAATTTGGGATATGAAGTATTTTGTATTTGTTGCATGGAATTTAAATATGATGTATTATGTACTGCACACAAGAATTTTATATAGTTGTGTAAATTGCTACTTCTTTTGATAACAACTTCAAATGTAATGTTTTTATAGGTTATGTTGTTTATCAAATGATATATTTAACAAGAACTCTTATTGAATTCAATGCTTAACACTAAATTTACAATTTAAAAGCAGGTTATTATACTTCTTGTTATTCTCCTGGCTACTCAGTGCCCTTCAATAACCTTTGTATATATTTTTTAATTTATAGAAAAAGGATCATTTAAGGCATTTAAATTCATTTACAGATATTCAGAAAAAAATTTTATGAGCTTTTTTAAAGGTGTACATAGCATGCAAAATATATCGGATTTTTTTTTCCTTCAACTTATTTTACCTATTTGTAATCATAATTTATGTTTATAGATAATACAGTATTCTATGATAATTTCTTTGAATTAAGAAAAATATAGTAATAAAATACTAGGGATTGCTTCATTTTGCTTATGCATATCAATGGCAACATTCTTATTGCTAAAATTCTAATTCTTATTTAAAGTCAATAAATAATTTTTTTTTCTTTCTTTCTTGCAATATTTTTTTATGTAAAATCTAAACATAATATTATGTATTCTTATTAAATGGAATAATGTTATATTAAATTCTAGTTTTTTTTTAAAAATTATTTTACATGATATATAATTTTTTTTTTTTTTTTATTTATCAAGTGATACAGAAATATCATTTATGAATAAAGCTTGTGAACATTAATAAAAAATAAAAGAATAAAATATTTTTTAAATTTATTTTTCATGAATTATCTGAAAATAATTTTTTTTTTTTTTTTTTTTTTTTTTTACAGTTTCATTAGTTTTTGTCTTATGAACAATTTAAAATATTTTTATAAGTATTTCGGTACTTGAAGGAGTATGAGTCATTCAAGTTGGCTATAAGTCATGAACTTCATGAGTTTCAACACTTGTTTAATTCTTCAACAACTCTTAACCACTGATTTAATGATGTAAGATTTCTGAGATCTTGTATCTATTATAGGGCCACATCGTAAAATAGGGGGCCTTTGGATTTGGTGACTTTTTTGGCGCCACAATGGAAAAAAAGTCGCCAAATGTGGTAACCCGGTACTTATTTTGGAATGACGGACGATGATTGACCGGCTTAGCTAGTCCAATGTGATTGGATGATGAAAATTATTTTCCCTCAGATGTGTTAAATAAGCTTAGATTTCTGTGTCAACTACATTTCTTCATCTAATTTTTGCACAAATGATGATTTTAAAATGTTCAACTTGTGTAATAGATTTTTTTTGTGAATGTTTTTGTTATTTCTAATAGTTCCTAGAATTTTTACTCTGTCATATTACTAATTGCTATTACTCCAAATTTTATAGCTATTATTCAATTCCTTCTATTAGCTCACACTCTCCCTATATATATATCTTGTTCAAATTTTCAATTGTTATTAAAATAATTTTTATTCATCCACTCAAGTTCAAATATATTATTTTGAACTTGTAGTGG
Source organism: Caerostris extrusa (assembly GCA_021605095.1). Lineage (NCBI taxonomy): Eukaryota > Metazoa > Arthropoda > Arachnida > Araneae > Araneidae > Caerostris > Caerostris extrusa. Next base: position 68,356 of record BPLR01013702.1, on the reverse strand, counting down.
AGGACACTTGATGTTAATACAGTTTTTTCAAATATTAATTCTGTAATTAAATTTAATTAATTAATTTAATTTTTTTAGATTTAAGTTACATATATCCACCAATAGATGGCGCCAGATAAACTTAAAAAAATGAATGAAAATGATTTATAAAGGACTTTCTGCCATATAGTGAAAAAAAAAAAAAAAAATAGGAATTGACTTCAAAAAAATGTTTTTTATATTATTTGTTATAAATTTATTACGAAATATTCGACAATTATCTCACGGAGTCGTTTGACGGCGACAGCACAAATTTGACATTACGAAAAATTTTAATGATTTCCTTGATGCCTTGAAATATATCATTAATGCTTCCAAACAAGGATATTGTTGATTGAAATTTTTAAAATTGATTGCAATTTTTTTTTTTTTAAATTTTTAAAAAGTAATTTTTATTTTTTTTTATTTTTTAAAAATAATATTGCTTTTCGGCTTTGTAAACAACATACAAAAATTTGACAATAAAGAAATAACATTTGGCGTTAAAGAGATTAAATTTGGCGATAAGGCAATAAATTATGGGGATAAAGCGATAAAATGTGGCATATTAGTAATTTAACAATAAATTTGGTTTTAAAGCGATGAACTTTGGCAGATTAGAAAAATAACCATTTGGCGACAAAGCGATAAAATTTGAGTAATATCAATTAGCAGAGTAAAAATTTTTAATAAGTGAATAAAGTATTTATCCTCTGGAGAGTTGACGTTTTCAAATGTCATGCATGCTCCCTTTTAAATAAAATTTGTTTCTTATTTTCCAACGTTATTTCTCTTACATTTATACAATAGCAGGATGCGTTTTTTATTGCAAAAATTTACCTAAAATTCATGAATCCGTGATGATCAATCAAATATGACTGATCCTGCGTTGGACTACGAACATACCAAAGACAATCCGAAAAAAAAAAAAGAATCGTTGTACATTATTTATAGCAACTAAAAAAACAATATGAAAATTAAATAAATAAATGAAACTGTTGATAGAATAGGCCCCTACAGTATAAAATTAGAAAGATGACAAGAAAATGTGAATTACAATCATAACTAGAAAAAAATATATATATAATTTTTCGAACCTAATTATTTAAGAACTCAATTAGATTTACATTAGCCTTAAAATGAGCTCCAGAATTAATGTTATCAATTATTTTACAGTTTTCTAAGCATATTGAAAATTTTTATTAACATTTTACGAGAACTTCCCTGTTGGCCGTGTGCATCATAAGCCTATTGTATGAATGGTCAGGCCTGTTTGCTTCAACTTGAAATAAATTAAATAAACCCAAGGATATTCGCTTATTTTTTTCAGACAAAATGTTAAAAAGTTAGAACAAATTGCTGAATATAAACCTAAATTATCATGAAATTCTAACATCACTATATTATCTAACTTTAATAAAAGATTCCCCTTATTTCAATTAAAAAAAAATAGATTCAGGATCCTTATCACTACAAATTATTTCTGTAAAAAGTGAGTTTTATGTATGTATCCACTATGAAATCTACTATCAGAAACCACTATCAATATTTAACCTTGATGAAACTTTTACACTATACAGCCTGAGTAAAAACTTTAAGGCCAGTAAAAATTTTTGAGAAAATGTAAAATGAAATAAAAGGGATTCAAATAATATTAATTATTAAAGTTTATTGATAAGAAATAAATGCTATAAACATAATTTGTAAATACATAATTATGAGAAACATGTGGTTATTTACAAAGTTAGTATTTCTGCCTGAGTAAAAACTTTAAGGCCACCAGTCATTTTTTAAAAATAAATATAATATAATCGTGTAATTACCATTGCAACTACTAGCTTGTGACAACGCTGCAATTTTCATATTTGTCATACGTTTTTTCGAAGTATTGGTGATCTTTGTGAAGATGGAGAAGTGTAAGAAGTTAACTGATCGTAAAAGAGGACAGATCGAATCTTTGTCTTCAACAGGAATGAGTAGTCGTGCTATTGCGATAAAGATAGGAAGATCAAAGACTGTAGTCAACAATTTTTTTAAATTGAAAGACAATTATGGTAAAAAGAATACTGGGGGAAGACCTAAAGCTTTATCCTCGCGTGATGAAAGAAGAGTTTGCCAACTTGCATCTACTGGAAAGTACTCAACCAGGAAACTTATTCCGACGACAAGTTTAAAAGTTTGTCAAAAAACGATTTATAACACAATTAGAAGGTCTGGAAGGTACACTTAAACAGCAAAATTGACTAAGCCTCAGTTACTGCAGAGACACAAAATAGAGCGTTTGAACTTTGGCCAGAAAGTCATGACCTAGGACAACCAATGGATAGAAATTATTTTTCTGACGAAAAAAAAAAAAGGAATTTGGATGTACCAGATGGCTGGAATTTCTACTGGCATGATATAAGAAATGAAAAAGAAATATTCTCCAAGCGCCAATTAGGTGGAGGGTCTGTCATGACTTGGGGCTGTTTTTCTTACAATGGTGTGGGCTCAATTGCATTCGTTTCAGGTAGAATAAATTCACAAGGATACCAAAATGTCCTAACAAATCATCTTTTGCCAAATGCTGAATATCTTGCTGGAGAAAATTGGAAATATCAGCAAGATAAACCGATCCATAAGCAATAAGATCGATAAGCACCGATCCATTCGAGTAACAGCACAAAAAAGTGGTTCCAAGTCAACAAAGTTGAAACTGTGAAATGGCCAGCTAGATCACCTGACCTCAACCCAATCGAGTACCTTTGGGCTGACTTAGCAAGAAGAGTTTATGCAAATGGGAGATATTTTACATCAACAACAGAGCTGAAATCTACTATCGAAGATGAATGGTATAAAACCGACCCCACCCTTTGTCAAAAACTTGTTTCATCCATGAAAACAAGAATGTTTGAAGTAATTCAAGTAATGGCTCTTACACAACCTTCTAAGAATTTGTAATTTTTTTCTTATATGTTATTTTCTATGTTGGCCTTAAAGTTTTTACTCAGGCTCAAATATTCCTCTGTGTGTTCTGTAAAATTTTCTAATAATAAAATATTTGCAAATTAATTCTTCTACTTTTTACTTTTATTTAAGCTCAATAATTATCAATCAAATGGTATTTTAATTCCTCAGTTTAAATGTTTCCATTTTCTCAAAAATGTCTACTGGCCTTAAAGTTTTTACTCAGACTGTATATACTTCAGATGAAAAGAACTTAAAAAGCTCATTTTCCTAGATGTAGCCAAAGCATTTGATAGAGTCTGGATCGATGGCTTAATTCATAAACTCATTGCCTACAAGTTTCCGGTATACTTAACACTGCTCATCAAGTCTTACCTATGCGACAGAACTTTCACTGTTAAAGTTAACAACGCTCTCTCTGCTGACAAGAAAATTGGAGCGGGAGTTCCACAAGGATCATTAATTGGTCCAACTCTTTTCAATTTGTACATAAATGACATTCCACAGACACATAGTATTTCGCTTGGAATCTACGCTGATGATACAGCAGTCATCACCTCTGGTAAAACACTTACAGACATTCAACTATATTTTTATGACCTACTTCACTCATCTTGAAGCTTGGCTTACTAGATGGCGAATAAAAATCAACGTAGATAAAACAGAAGCTGTGCTCTTCACGAGGAGAAGACTTGCGCCTCCTAACATTTATCTTTTTAACCAATTAATCAACTGGTCTACTAATGCTAAATATCTGGGAGTTTATCTTGATAATAAACTAACCTATAATACTCATTTTAGTAACATTAAAAGAAAAGCTAACAACTGCATCCGCATGCTGTATCCATATATTAATAAAAACTCACCTCTTTCCTTAGAAAATAAACTAATTATTTATATGTACTATTTGCGGCCCGTAATAACTTATGCTTGCCCGGTTTGGGGTACTGCTGCAAGGTACCAGATTAATTTCATTAAGTGTTTTGAAAATAAGATCCTTAGAATGATCACTAGTTCTCCATGGTACTTTAGAAATGATGACATCCGTCGTTGTTTAGCCCTCCCTACTATTCAAAATTTTATGCTGAAGCTTGCGACTAATTTTTACGCAAATCTAAACTCTATTCCGAATGATGAAATTCGTAATCTTCCAAGATACGATTTCACATTACCGGAAAACGCTAAGCGCCCACGGGCGTCTCTGCATAATTTGCACCAGACCTAGATCCTTGTCATCATTTCTAGCAGCAATTACTCTACTTTGTAGTAGTTTTCATCTGTTCTATTCTTTTTGTATATTTTTGTGTCATGCATTGTATATTAATTGTTTGTATATATTATACTTAGTAGTTTTCGTAGTATTAATTGTTGTTTGTATATATTATACTAAGTAGTTTTCGTAGTATTTTTAGTATTTTTTCAATCTCTTTTTTTCGTCTTAATTTTTAATTTTGCATTTCTTATTTTCTCTTTAACTTTGCACTTGTAAATTTTTATGTAATCTGGGCAGACCATTATCACTTATTCCTTTTATTCTCTATATTATTAATGTTTCTCTCTCCAATGGACTTTACTGTGTGCCACTCTGGAGTAAAGGTCGAAAAATGACAAGGCACTCCGTGAACTTAAATGATGATGATGAAAAGCTCGTAACATATTTCATTGATGATCCATGTCATTTTAAAATTGGAATATTTTTACAGCAACAAATTAATAGCTATTGCTGCATTCCAGTATAACTTCATTTTATTTAATTTGAATTACTATTTTTTTTTTTTTTTTTTTGGAGATTGATTTAGTTTTGACTTTAACCTGTTTTTCATAAATTTTTTTATTATATGCCTTTGAAACATCTGGCAAAAAAAAAAAAAAAATGTGGGGGCATGAAGTAGGGATCTAAATAAGCTAATTTTGTACTGGAATAATGGAATGTATGTGAGGATATTTTATGTATAAATGCTATCACGTAACGAAGGCATGAACAACAAAGTATGACATTTGTTTCTTTTGACAGGTGAAGTGAAAAAAAAAAACGAATATATTTTAATGACAAAACATTTTACAATAGGTGCTCGATAGTGTTAGTGTTAATTATCTCATTGTTTAGAAGACGAAGGGGGAGAAGCGAAGGTCGAAAGTTTAAAAATATCTATTTTATGGAAAATAATGATTTTATATTGAGTTGAACAATCGTGGTTTAAAGAAAAAGATAAAACAGTTTCAGAGGAAATGGTACAATATCAAACGGGTTAATTCTTTTGTTGAGCATTAGCTAGCCTTGTGTTTCCCTTATGTCGCAGTGATGGAAGTACATTGTGTTAAGAGGACTTCTAGGTTCAACTGACCTACATTTGCATGCCATATGTTAGAAAACTTCATATGTTATCAGTCTTATTATTGAAGAAAGACCTTCCCGTCTTCTTGATGATGATGATGATGCAGTGATTACAAGGTTCTGCCAACTATGCACATTACCACTGAGCCAAAAGCAGGACAAATGTGTTATGTTTACAAATTTAGTAAATTAAGATTCTTATTAAGTGATTCAAATTTTTTTTACCTTCGTACCATCATGCTTTAAGAACAGAAAATATTATCACCTCCACTCTTCCCCCCTTTAAAAAACTCAATAAGTAACAACTAAAGAATTCAGAATCTTAGTTACCAAATAATTATTAGTAATAATTATTTTTATTAGTAATATTATTTAATTAAATATACGACAATATGTGCTGAAAATAACCATAGTATTAATTTTCTTTAAAATATATCAATTCTATTTTTTTTTATCGGTTATAGAAGTCGTATAGCTTTGATATTTTATTACATTAACTTTCTTATCAACAACAATATGCATCAGCAAACTTTTTTTTTGCTAAAAATTAAAATATTCAGAGCATTAAGTTCAAAAAAACAATTTTATTGTTTACAATTTTCAATACATGGATTGGTACAAATGATCAAGAATTAAAAAAATAACAAGTATTCAATTTCATTTCCGTAAATTAATTAATCAATTAAAAATCCAAGCTTAGTAAAATTGGTGAATGCATCTTTTATTATAAACAATTATTTCTCGAAATTCTTTAAACATATTATACATAACATTTTTAAACATACTATACATTCCATTTTAACATATTATATTTAAACATATTAAACATAAATACAGGGTATTTCTGAACACCACGTAAAAACTCGAGGAGAGGAGGTAGTAAACAATAGATTCACATATTAAAGCAATGTTCCAAATGCCACCCTCAAGTGATAAAGAAACATAAAAACAAAGCAAGGACATAATACAAAAAGCAATTTTAAGCACTTTATTACACAATAGTATAAACATTACAGGAGGTGGTCGAAATTGCGTCCATCAGCATTTATGCTTCATAGACACCCACGTTGTATAGATTGGCGGACATTGTCAAAATTACCGAATGTTTCGATGATCGTAACGGCAGTGATGGCGATTTCAGAATTTACTGGCGTTTCGTAGACCATGGTGTTTATGGCATCCTACAAACAAACATCAAGAGGCGATAAATCAGGTGATCTTGGGGACCATGTGACGCGACCCCTCATTCAATCCCTCTACTTTCAAAGGCCCCCTATCCAAATGGTCACATATGGAAATTCCATAATGAGATGGAACCTCATAGTGTTGAAACTACATTCGACGCCTAACTATCCTAATCCTAAATTCAACGCCTAATAGACGATAATTGTCCTGTGTATTGCATTAATGTAACTAATGTAACACCTAAAAAATTTCAAGAAAAAAAATAACATTAAAAGAACAATTTTGTGTCTTTTTGATAAAATTGCTTATTACAACAACTAAATAAATTCTTCAAATATCTGTACAATGAATTTTAGACACTTTTATATTCAAAATTGAATACCAAGTTTTATTTTTTGTTTTTCATCTCGAAAATAAGATGGAAAGTATTTAATTATTAATGAAATTACTACAAAAAACATTCATAGACATAAATAGTATTTAAATATTTTGAACAAAACACACACACATATATTTAATTGTACATTTATAAAAGGATTTTTATAAGTATAAATAGCTTATTTTAATAATATAAATTTTTTTTTAATAATTTTATAAATAACGTATTTTATAGCTATAAATAATGTATTTGGTTCTTCATATCAAAAAGCAGATGGGAAGTTTTTAATCATTAATGAACATTGCTGTAAAAGAAACATACTATAAAAATATTTTAAATGTTTTCAACAAAAAATACACACATATATATAGAGAGATAGAGATTTAATTGCTGAGTTATAAAATGATTTTTACAGGTATAAATAACTTATTTTACCGGTATCATCGCCTTGAGACATTTTTGTAGTAACCTTGGCTACATAACAGTGTTATCTCTCTTATCTCAGCTTCTTCAAATAACATAATGTAACATTCCTTTTTACACCTTTTCGATTGATATCAAATTTGGATATCTCTTATATTAACACTTTACCGCGGTGGGAACACAATCATAGTTTACCAGGAAACATGGGGGCCATACTTGCTACGCCTATCACCATTTTTCTGGCTTTGATTACTGCAAAGCCATCAGGTGATGTATTATAAAATAAAATATAATTTTTTTTTAGTTTATAGAGAAAGTAGAAACATATTGCTTTTGTGTAACGTGGATGGATTTTTATTAGATTTTAAATATCGTTAGTGAGCAATGATTATATGTAAAATGTTTGCCACTTTTTTTTATTAAAATTATTGTAATACTTTACGTACATTTTTGTAAGAAAATATTGCAATAAATTTGATATGCAAAACTCAAGTTAAATGTCACTTTAAAATTAGCAGTGTTTCTAAAATATGTTTTTATACCAAAAGAAAAATAACTTCTTAAAATGAATGTTGCATTTGCTAATTTAAAATGTCTATAGTAATAAATATCAAAATATTGACAAGTCACTAATTACGATTAATTATTTTAATTATTTATTAATTTAGACGTTCTTAATCAAGAATGTCTAAATTATTAAATTATTAAATTTAATTATTATTAATAAATAATTAAATTTAATTATTAAATATCCTTATTAAATATAATAATTAAATTTTATTATATTTTAAATAATAAAAATGAATTTAATTATTTAATTTAATATTTGTTTAATAATAATATAATAAATTATTAATTAATAATGTAATTAAAATAAATATTAATATTATTTAATTATTTAACAATTATTAAATTTATTTATTAAATATTTTAATTATTGAATAATTAAAATTTCCTTTAAAATTTTTTTTTTTAAAGAAATTAATAAAGAATAATTTATTTAACACTAGAACAGGCATAAATTTTTAAAACTAAAAGAAAATCAGTATTCTAAATCATTTTTTTCTTTGTGATACTTTAATCAAGTGTTTTTATGCCTGGAAATATTTTTAGTTTTCGGTATTTGGTGATAACGTAATACTACAAGATTTAGTGCATAATTGCTTTGATATTCCAGTAATCCTTCAAGTTCTTAGACCATTTTATAAAATAAGTATATATATTTTTTTGCATTCATATAAAAGCAAATAATAGACTAGAAATCTTGAATCCTAATGGCTAATGCTGACACAGTAATAAAAGTAAAAAGTGAATATATGAATTTAAGCATTTTAGACATTTATTATGTTTAAATGATTACTTAAAGTTAAAGGTAAACTTGTTTACTATATAACAAGTAATATAAAAATTTTTAAAGTCAATTCCTACTTTTTTTTCTCACTGTATTGCAGAAAGTCCTTTATAAATAATTTTCATTCATTTTTTTAAGTTTATCTGGCCCCATCTATTGGTAGATATATGCAACTTAAATCTAAAAAACAAAAACTAAAATTAATTAATTAAATTTAATTACTGAATTAATATTTGAAAAACTGTATCAACATCAAGTATCATCTACTACAAGTTCAAAAAAAAAAAAATGTATCGGAAATTGAGTGGATGAATAAAAGGTATTTTATGAACGATTCAAAATTTGAACAAGATATATATAGGGAGAGAGTGAGCTAATCGAAAGAATTGAAAAATAAAATGAAATTTTGAAAAAGATTTAGAGAAAATTCATTACATGTTTTAGTTTGATATGAATATAAAAAAATTATGTTAACATTAAAGATTTTTAAATAATTCATAAGAGCTTTTCTGATCTTTAAATAATAACAATAATAATAATTAAGGAATCCTAATTGTCAAAATAGGATTGAAATTATTTAAATCCAAAATCATCTGTTACAATAATTTAACCTTTAAAAAGTTGATGAAAGGCTGCGAGCTAAAAGAATACAATCAAAGAATGTTTAAGAATGATTAAAAAATATTTGTAACTTTTCCTAATTCATTCTAACCTTTCTCCTAACGCCATGTATTGAAGTCATTGGTAATGATAAAAGGAAGCCAAGTAGGAAATCAATTTGGCGTGCAACATGACTCAAATAATTAATCATCGGATTGATTTTGATATTTAAAGAAATAAAGATTGCTTCCCTGGTACTCCAACTAAACACCTACCGTTACGTTATTACGAGTTATTAAACAATACAAAGTAAATAAATATTTAAAAGGAAACTATAGCATCCTTTTTTTTTTTTGGGGTGGGGAAGGGGAAGGGGAGGGGTTTAAAAATCATGTGTTTTCATTGAAGAGTATACTTGACTACTGTTCACCTTCCCTACTGTTTCATAACTGTGATAGATGGTATTAAGGATAATGTGTAGTTAGGAGAGTGTTACATGTTAATTTTTCTTATCAATGTTTTAAATAGAGGTTTTACATATGTACATTAAATATGTACATTTTCTTATCAATGTTAAATATGTACATTTTAAATATGTACATGTAGCGTTGTATTCCAACTGTTTCAATGGTTAATACCTTCGCTCCTTCCAATGTTTAAATTGTTAATGAATATTAAGTTCTTATTGTTTAAGATTTCAAAATATTGATTCTATTTCTGAAGACAATAAAGTTAAATTACTCAAATTATTATACAAAAAGTGTTAATCCTTTAAATGATTTCCAAGTCTTGGATATATAAAAATAGACACAACAAAAATTTAGGTCAAAATTACTCAAATAGTCTCAATAAAATTCAATATATATATATACATGCATTCATGCTTACGAAAATTATAACAACCCCAAGGGAATTATAAAGAATAAATAATGAAACATATTCTACATATTATTTGCGATCATCATCATAACTGGCTCGACAGCCCGTTGTGGGCCTTGGCCTTCTTTAAAAGATCCAACCAAGCTGCTCTCCTCTTGACCGTGGACCACCAATTTTTGATCTTAATAACATTAAAATCAGAGTCTAAACAGTCTACCCATCTCTTAATCGGTCTTCCCCTTGGTCGTTGCCCAAAGGGATTGCATTGAAAACTTTCAAAGCAGCTCTTTCACTTTCCATTCTCATGAGATGACCGCCCCATCTCATTCTGTTCAGTTTAATAAATTTTAGAATGTCATCTCTAAAGTTTGTTAAGCACAAAATTATTTATGATATTCTAAAGAAATGGTTAAAAGTTAGCTTAAGGATAATAAATAAATAAATATAAATATTAATAAATTTAAATTAAGTATATAATCTCTTACTATCACAAAATCCTTATTTTCTCTCCCCCAAGCTCTTCTAATTGTTTAAGCATCGAATAAAACGGATTTTGGTAATACTATACTTGCTATATTTCTTAGTAGGCTGCTTCTGTGCAGAATTCTTAATACTGTCGTCATATGAACGATATAGTCAACCTTTTTTGCACGTTAAAAAGCTTTTTACCTGCAGGGGAATGATATGTCCATGTACAAATTCTATACTTTTACTTTCTAATTTTTTTAATATCCTTTGACATCGAGGAGGAGTGACAAACTGAATAGTTTTCCTTTTGTAGATGATAATAAAATATTTGTCTGTCTCTTTTTATTGTCTTTATCTCTTTTTTATGTCTCTTTTATTGTCAAGAGCATCTCAATACTAAATGTACAAATTTCTAGGATGGATAGGGTACACCTACATAATTCGAAATAACATAACAATTTTGGGGTCGGAAATGTTTTCTGAAATGGTAGAAGGCATTGCATGAACATAGAAGTTCTAAGCTATCTCGGAGAGAATCTTCATTTTACACTCTGAAGCAGCAATTGTAGCATGGAAGATCAAACGAACTTGGACGAACATATATGATTAAGCAAACTTGCAAAAATGCATTTGGCTTAGGAGTCTGCAGAGTTCAACTGGCGAGTCGTACATGTGATATCCAATGAAGCATTTTTGCCAGCCATGGCCCCCTTGGACTCTTTCACCAGCGGCTATGTGAGAGGGATTCTTTTCAAGGAAACATCATTAGTCATAAACGAACGATAGGGGTTCAGAACATAGGATGCTGTGAAGGTTTGATGCAGGACAATCCATGCCAAGATGTAACGTAATAGTAGTTCTAGGAGATTTTGTGTGATATAGCATTCATCGGTAGTTCATCTTTATCGCTGTTGCTTTTTGATGTACAAACAACAGTGACAAAAGATGAACTACCGATGAATGATTAATAAATGATTGATAAACTGTATTTTTTCCTCGGTTTCCTTTTATTCCTGGTGTCTTCTGTCTACAACATTGTAAGAAAAAACACCAGGAAAGCTGTTCAGGCCTTACATTGCTATGCGAAACTTGTATAAACTAGTAAAATAATTCGAATTACCTATTGCTGTTGTATTGCTATGAATTAACCCTAAGGATTTTGTTTATTTGCATATCGCATCCCAATTCGCATCTCCTCTAAATTTCTTTCCAGTCTTGTCTCGCAATTTTGAGATTTATGCTCGCTTTCATTCCAATCTCATGGTACTGCAATTTTGATAAACATGAGTGTGCGTGAAATAAATTTCTTAAGAACTTGTAGCAAACTTTATATAGTATATATTTAAGTAACTTTAAAAGTTTTATAACTGCATATAAAGTAGCTTTTTTTTTAGCTCTCTGTGGTGTATAATAAGTAGCTTTTATCCCTCTATAGTATATAATAAGTTACTTTTTGAGCTCTCTGTAGTATATATTTAAGCAGCTTTTGATTGTAATTTTTTTTTTTTGGAAAAAAATAATAAATGTATATGCTAAATTTATTAATGACCCATTTATTACTGCTGCTTTGTGGCTAATGTATTCTTCCTTTTTATTGAACAAAAATGGTATAGATATTGACAAAACATTGCATTATGAAGAATGGGAAATTATGACATGATATTTTTTTATATTTTATTTATATTATATTTTTATATTATAAGAATGGTGATATTTTTAAAACAATTTTATTTTTATATATAATTTTATATTTTTATATATACATGATATTTTTATATTTTATTTATATTATACATGATATTTTTTATATTTTTATATATACATGATTTTTTATATTTTATTTATATATATATATATTTTTTATATATACATGATATTTTATATTTTATATATACATTTTATATTTTTTTATATATTTTTATATTTTATATTTTATTTATATTTTTTATATATTTTATATATAATTTTTATATATTTTTATATATACATATTTTTATTTATATTTTTTTTTATATTTTTTATATTTTTATATTATGATTTTTTATATTTATTTATATTATATTTTTTTTATATATAATTTTATATTTTTATATATACATGATATTTTTATATTTTATTTATATTATATTTTTTATATATAATTTTATATTTTTATATATACATGATATTTTTATATTTTATTTATATTATATTTTTATATATAATTTTATATTTTTATATATACATGATATTTTTTTATATTATATTTATTTATATTATATTTTTATATATAATTTTTTTATATTTTTATATATACATGATATTTTTTATTAGGTATTTATATTATAATATATAATTTTATATTTTTATATATACATGATATATTTTTTATATTTTATTTATTTATATTTTTTATATATATATTTTATATTTTTATATATACATGATATTTTTTTTATATTTTATTTATATTATATTTTTTATATATAATTTTTATATTTTTATATATGATACATGATATTTTTATATTTTATTTATATTATATTTTTATATATAATTTTATATTTTTATATATACAGGATATTTTTTTATTATCTTAAAATTGTAACATTGCCCTAATTCTGTTCTTACAGACAACTTTTCTCTTTGTTTTGTGAATTTTTTATCTAAACTTGTACTTAGGACGATAGTATTAGGTAACAGCATAAATGCAAACAATAGTTGCTTAGATTTTTTTTTCAATCGATAAATTGAACGAAAAGGAAATCACCTGATAAGAAACTGTATTATACATCTCTGATAAGAATCTAGTGAGAACGAAGTTTTTTTTTTCGTACAACATTTAATTTTATTACAATAGTAAAAATTAAAGAAAAGTGTTTTTTTTTGTTGACGGGTGTAAATGACATTGATTTGTTTCTCATCAACGAATGAGTGTAATATTTACGTAATCATCGAAACCTTCAAATCAAGTTTATAAGATAACAAGAAGTAAATCTTTCTGGCCATAAATCTTTTCGTAGAGCAACAACATTCTTTATTCTTGAGAATCTAATGAAATCTAATTATTCAGGTACATTAGTAGTATTTCCTTTTTATGGACATTTGAGATATTTAAAATCAATAAAAATTTCATTCACGTTGAAATTCTTTAAAGAATTTTAATAATTAAGATAATTTCTATGACCTATCAATAAAATTTTTTATTTAATTATAACTTTATGAAGGTGTTGGTTATACCATATGGGAAAAAATATTGTATTATGAAATAACAAGGTTCTACATCACAGCCTTTAATTAAGAGAAATTAAGATTAACAAATAATAAACAAATAAATAAAACTATACAGAAATAAATTATCGCAGCGATAAAGCGATCTACAAGTTAACGTTCCCCCACAAGATCGAACGAACTGAATGATAAGGGTCCTTAGTAACAAGTTTAGTTGTTTGTAAGATTGCAGTGCGGTACACAAAATAATTGACTGAAAGCTTGTCTGCTAGACGTCAGGATTGAGATCACACCACTCCTCTACTGAATGAAGTAGTGCATGATAAAAAAATTCTTCAAATATAACAAGTAGTGAGTCTCAAATCAAGATCGAGTTTAACTAATTAAGTTCTGTAAGTTTTAATTGCTGCAAAATTAGCTGCACAAAGTTTAAATTCTTAAGGAATTCTCTTATTTGATTTAAATAGGGGAATACAGAAACAATAACTCCCATATCTATCAAATAGTTTTTATAAGTTGATTTATAGAAGAAAAAGTGGTGACAATTCAAGCTGCCATATCTGTTAACTTCCTCAAACGACCATCCATTTAGTTTTTAAAGGATGGTGACAAGTTTGGTTTGCAAATTTGCAAAGTGGAAAACACTTTTTAGCTTTTTCGCTAAATTTATAGTGGTACCAACAGAACTTGTGATTGGTTGAACTAGATATGGCTATACTACTACAGCCTCTAAAATTTCTGGATATGCTGCGTGATCTATTGCGAAAAGCAAATTCGTCGAGTGTTTTATTCAGTGAAACAATACTAGCTTCTAATGGTTCAATTTTCCTATTTTGAAAGGATTATGATTTGGTGACAATAGTAACAGTTCTTACAATGAAAAATGATTCAGATGAATTGTAGACATTAAGAATTTTATCTTTTGCAGAATGCTATTTCTGCAATATTGTCCAATGAAACTTAATTGATATATAAAATGACTTGTGTCTATCGAGGCAGACGCTGGTGCCACAGCAATCTGATCATTTCCCCAAATATCAAACTACCAGCCAAACCTTTCATATGTCACAATAAATAAGTTGAAGTTTGTTGCAAAAATTGATGGCAGTTAGCAGTTTTTTTCTAGATACTTATATTTACATCTTAGGATTAATACACTCATGTCCATATATTAAGCATAATTCAGAATCACACAGAAATTGAACTCTAAAATAAAAATTTCACCTGTAGAATTATCACACACATCTTGAAGAAGAATATGTAAATTACAGGAAACCACCAGATGGCGCGGATAGTGCGTCACAATGACGAGTGTAAGAGAGGGGTATATAAGGAATGGTGGCAAAGAAGTAAAATTGTTCTAAAGCGCTTTAAAAGCCTTTCAGGCAATAACCGCATAGTTATGGCACAAAGGAAGCATTTGGATGATTTTTTACGTGGTAGAATTATCGGACGACTGGAATGTGGACGTACCCAGCTGGAAGTATCCGAGGAACTTGGAATCGCCCAGAGTGTCCTCTCCAGGCTATGGCAACGATTCCAAGATGATGGTAATGTGAGTAGATGTTACAGCACAGGTCGCCCCGAGTTACAACGCCGAATGAGGACCGGTATTTAGCAGTTACTGCCAAAAGAAACAGACGGAGCACAGCATCAGACCTGTCTCGTCAGCTCTCTTCAGCTACCGGTACGACAGTTTCAAGGCAGACCGTGCACAGACGCTTAGGGCACATTTGTCTATATGCTCGTAGGCCTGTCAGATGTGTTCCACTTACCGCAACTCACTGTCGCCTGCGATTAACCTGGAGTAGAGAGCATGCATTGTGGACACCGCAACAGTGGTCTGGTGTGATGTTTTCCGACGAGTCCAGGTTTAATTTGCAGTCTGATTCTCGCCGGACTTTCATATGGAGAGCGCCAGGTACCCGTTACCACCAAGAGAACACCATTGAACGACACCGTTACGGTTGTGCAGGATGGCTCGTTTGGGGGAGGAATTATTCTTGGTTCCAGAACTGACATGCATGTTCAGAGTGTAACGGTGACAGGCCACATCTATCGGGATGTCATTCTGGAACAACATGTGCGTTTGTTTCGGGGCGTCATGGGTGCTGAATTTCTGTTTATGGATGACAACGCCCGTCCTAACGTCAACGCAAACATTGTAGAAGAATGCCTTCAATTGGAGGATATCACCCGTATGGATTGGCCAGCATACTCACCTTACTTGAATCAATAGAGCATGTGTGGGATATGCTTGGCCGACGAATTGCAGCCCGTCAACCCCCTCCCACCTGTCAACCGGAACTTCGGAGGGCATTGCTTGATGAGTGGTGTAATATTCCCCAAGATCAGATTGATAATTTGATACTCAGCATGCCTAGGCGTTGTAAGGCCTGTATTACATCGTCCGGGAGACATACTCCATATTAACCATCATACTAACCATGATATACTGTTTTTTGTAAATAGGTTCTTTTTTTTTGGAATTTGCTCCATGGAGTAAAATCGCAATTTTTTTAATTATGTCAAACATATAACATCTTTTTTTTGCTCTTTACCTTTTGTTTAATAAATAGACTTTACAAATAAGTCAAATTTGTTTTGCTTCTGTCTCTTTCTTTGCCTGAACTTCATTATCCTTAATTTATGGACATAAGTGTAAATGACAATATTATATTTTGTTTAATACTGAACAATGCAATTGCTCAAAAATTGGCAGTCAAGTTACTGTGGTGGTTTAAGAACTGAGGTGGTTTAACCGTGATTCGACTCAGATCATAATCAGTTTTTAATTCATTATCAGTGATAATGAAATATCACTAAGGAGAGTACAGGACAAAAATATTCTAAATACAATTAAACGTTATCTGTATTTATTTGGATGACAGAAAAGCAGCTTAAAAAGGTTTTAGAGGAATGTGGAATAGAATACTTCATGCAATTGAACAACGAAGGACAAATGCCGGACGTGCTGCAGTGAAATATTCATTATTTCAGCGAAGACGGTGGTTTGCTTCACGTTGAATGTAACGAAACAAACTTGTCTGATAAAACTTTAAGAAAACGCCATCACTTGTGCATTTTTTATGCCTTTTAACATTCTATTCACGTTTTTAGATAATTAAATTGAATTATTTTATTTTAATTTTTTTCTTTTTCTTTACAGATATCATCTTTTGGTGCAAATGGATCATATCATACATCTACGTGGAGCTGTTCAAGCGGCAAACGAAGAGCCGCTTCGATTTGTACGACATGGAAGTGGATCATGACCCTTATAAAGTTGCTTTCCTTCCCCACCCTGAAGAAATAACTTTGGAGTCGCCTTTGCCTGAATCTCAACTTTGCAATGTGAGAAAAATATTTTTTTTTTTGTCAAATTGTTTACTTTGTTGCTATTCAATTTTGTATTGCAGATAAAAATTGTAAGCAAAATATTACTTAGTTTTTACCCTCCCATGAAAACTTTTAGAAACACCTCATTCTTGGCTCGATGATTTTGAAGGTTAATTAGCCTGTATTACCATCCAGCGAAGAATAAGATTCCAGAAGATGTCGTATGCTATAGCCACTGCTTCGAAAAAGGAATACAGCGATATCTTACGATTGCCCAAAATACGAGTTTCTTGAGATACGGGCTAGCATTTGAAATATGAACCTGCTTCGGTGATATCGCAAGCACCATTCCAAGCAGATTCCAAGTCTTTAGCTAACATATTACAAGTTTCCGGTTATACTTATAATTTAAGCGAATAATAGGTACAACAGGAAACTCTTGTCCCAAATGTATCTTGAAACTGATTCAAACTTGGTGTCGGAAAAAGGATGAATATGGATTCTTCTGTCAAACATTACAGTTGCTGATTATATCACTCTTCCAAGAGCAAGTAACTAATATCTTTTTATTAATTTCAATGCGGGAAATTTATTTGAGATATCATCATTTTGACTTACGACAGTCTTGATTAGATTCGTATATAATGATACCAATGGGTATTGCGTCAGAAATCCTTGCTTCAGAAGGTTTAGTTTTTCTGATTTTTTTTAATAAAAAATCTGAAAGATTTCTTCATTGGCGTTACTGTCCTTTACACGTAGCTTGGTATGGAGTTGAAATACTGAATTGGTATTCATTATTATAATGATATCAAAAATAAGTCTAGACATTCTTCGCTGTTCTGTGAGTTCGTTTACAGATAACTAAATGAAATTGAAACTGCATCTTCTTGCCAACTACATAGTTGATATGTATAAGGAAAAAATAATCTATTAATCATATCCTCTCAGCATAAAAAAATAACATGACAATATGTTAGAATTGGTGTAGAATATTGTAAAACGGAAATATTTTAGCATAACTGCCACCAAATTTTAATGGAGAAAGAAATAACACCATTATTGCAAAAATAAAAAAATGACATGTCCTGCACCAATCAAAACTATTGATTGATTGGAATATCTATAGAAATATATGGATTTAAGTATTCTATGGATTTTCCTGTCTACATAATTATTGTGCCCACCTCCGGCATTTACATAGTTTTTTTTATGTCGACTTCAAATGTCGTGTTTCAAAATGTAACACGAAGATGACCTGCAATTTGGAATTATCAATCTTCATCTTATTTACAATGACATCTGTCTCACATTTATTGATTATAAATTGCTTTATTTTCATAATTCTTTTTCAGAACGCTGACGAGTTATTCTTCTATGGAATGAATTCCAAATCTGAAAATCTCACAGTTCGATTAGCGAGGAATTCTAACCAAGAAGCGGAGGCATGGATTTACATGAAATTGAGCAACGGAAAAATCTACCAGCTACTGGAGACAACGGGCTACCAACAGAGTGGGTGTGATAAAAAAATCTTCTCTTGTGGAGGACTGCAACTTCAATACTTGTCTCCAATGAGAAGATGGAGGATATTTTACAACGGCATTTTGAGGTAAATTTTAACTATGTTAACATTGTGTATCGATTCTTTTTGTGTACGAACACTAGTTCAGATATGTGACTTGCATGTACAGATTTCCTGCAATTTTCAATTTTCTTGAAAATCGTTTGATTGATTTGGGTCTTATTCTATTCTAGATCTCCATTCTTTATAAATTTTGAATTGCAATACTTATCAAATTGCATTCGTGCAGTTGCATATATTTATATTTTGTGTATACCATGCACTCACTATTGTCAGTTTAAGAATTTCGCAGTAACTATGCATTGTAACCTGTGACAGTCATGGCTGTCATGATTCAAAGGCCTATTACTTTATGGTGTGATTTGCTTTTTCTTCACAAAAGGGTTTAAAGTTTCAGAAATATTTTGAGAATTGTGTGGGCCAGACATGAATCTGCAATAATATATATAGGAAAAGCACAGCCCGATGAAAATAAAATTTTCGAACTCCTTTTTTTCTCAGCATTTTATCGATAATGAAGTGCTAAAATAATTATTGTTGGATTGAGTGAACAACTAGGTGGTTAAATTCTATACACGGGGTGAAAGAATGCTTACCGTCCAGTATTAAATGGATTTAGAGGTGAATAATGATTATGGGAGAAAATGATAAAGGTGTGTAAGTATATGGAACCGTTGACGAAATTTTATTTCTATCCTTTGTATGTTTTTATAACCAATCAGCCCCATTTGCTTGTATAGAATCTCACATAATAAATATATGCATAAGCAACAAATGTAGGTCATTTTTACGTCATATATATATATTATTATTATTTAACAATATTTATTTATTTATTAGCACTTACAACCAAACAGCAATAATTTTCTGCAATCAATTTGCTGTTTGTTGTTTCTTATCCCACTTGGACGACAGCAACATCTAGACCAAGTCCATGAGCCCGTACGTTTTAACCGGGGCAAAGGGATAAGTCTATCTTTACTCTACTCGATTATATCTCCGGGCACTGGGTACCCATTTTAGTCGCCTTTTACGACATGCATGCGCTACAGTGGGGCTATTCTAACCCAGACATTTTGTTGAAACGATTATTACAGTATGAATAGTTTGATGTAATGCTCTAAGAAACCAGTACAATGACCTTCATATATAAAGCTATAGATTTAAGAATTAGTTCCTTCAATAAAAACTCAATTACCGGTGATTTTAATAAAAATTACATTTATTAATTTAGAATAGAAGAAATATGTGATTATTTTTTGTTAAAATAGAATATTAAAAAAAAAAAAAGAAGTATAAAATTAATTACTTGTTTATTTTCGTATACTTAATTAATTTTAAGTTATTAAGAATAAAAACAGTGAGTTTTCTATGGTCTTTATTTCTTTACAAACGTATGGTTATGAGAAAACAGATTAAATCATGATACTGTGGTTTTTAATTTAATTTTCAGTTATACTTGTTTTTCAATGCTATGTTTAAAGTAATATTGTTTTCCTTTTTAATAAACCGGAGAAAAATTGAAATATTGCCCACATTGTGTTAATTAAAAAAAAAAAAAAAAAAAATTGGGGACAATTTTTAAATTTTCAATTTCGTTATGATTTTTAAATTATTTTAATAAAGCTTTGAAATTTTAAATCAGATCCAAATCATTAAGCAAGAAAAACTAATTAAAATATTAACTAAGGTAATATAATTATAAATAATTATTATAAATAAAATATAAATAATTATTATAAATAAAATATAAATAATTATTATAAATAATTATAATTAAAATATTTAACCTATTTTTTTCCTTGTAGGGAAACAAGTGAAAATGATGAAACATCAAGTAGAACGGTGCATGTAAAGTTTGCTTTCCTGTAAGTGTTACATTTTATTTTATTTTCATAACTACTGTTATAATTATATAGGAACGGCTATAAGAAACTTCAATCAAAATACTTCTGGATAAATTTTTAAATGAATTACCTTTAATAGAAAGAATAAAGTGTAAAGATGTTAGTATATTTTATTTGAAACGTGTTGATGATTCATTAGTAAAATTATGTATGGTGAATAAAATAAACAAAATACTTAATAAAAAATAGAATTTTAGATTTAATTAGTTTGAATTTCTGTTTAAGGTTTAAATGTTTAAAAAAAGGTTTGATTCATTTATGTGTATTTAAGAGTGATATTACAACAGATATTTACATATAGAATAGTAGTAACAAAATCAGATAAATAATTAAAAAAATTTTTAATAATTATTTTCTCTTTTTGTCGCAAATATGTTTTTATAGCAATAGCTTTAAAACTAGAAAAATTATATGATATTAATATACATAAATCATTAAAAATACTTTTTACCATAATTATTTTATTAACCTTCTATATGAGAGTTAATTTCTTATTATTGCTTCTTATTATTAGGTTACAACAATTATAGGATTTAATTTTTGAAATAATATTTACAAAAAAATGTACTAAATAAAATTTTTTAATATCATTTATTGAAAAATTGCCTCTAAAAGCAATTCAAGAGGTATTTGCTTTTACCAAATTCGATGAGATTTTAATACCACTTCGTTTAGACGTTATTGCAAAAATTGATCATAACCAACATAGAATGATTTCGCAAATAATCTGTAGATAAATTCGATATAAATTAGTATGTTCATAAGTATGCTTCAATAAAAAAAAAACAAAATACTAACAAAAACCTTTAAAAGATTGTAATTTTTTATGATCCTGGAATGGGGTGGAATACTTGGTCACTTGAAATATTGTTGTATCCTAATTTAATTAGAAACACAATTAAATAAAAGTACAGGGAAACTTTTGGTTTTCCACAGAGTTTAACATCCATGAATTCTAAAATTATTAATAGCTCTCTCTTCGATGATTATTAAAAGCTTATGTAAGCAATTTGTTTTATTAGCTTACCTGTTTCTTAAGCACATAATACTGCTTAGTTCTCAATAGAAACATGGAGTGGATATAATTAAACAATTGACGGGGGTCGTCTGTAACTCGATTTAACAACCATACATGAAATTTATAGGGGAATTAAAAAAAGACGCCAGAAAAAGAATTCAGGGAAAAAATGTTTGAAATTACCAAAATCGTCAACAAAAGGAAATATTTCATTTCAGTTCCATCACTGCGAGGAATTGTATTTCCATTATAAATCTTCAGACATTACAAAACGCCGTATTTTGTAATACCAGAAGCTTTTAGAAAACTTCCTATCATATTTTCATTATTCCCACTACCAGATTTTTGTGCCATTCTAGTTGTTAAATAGCTACAGGTAGCCTTACATAGTTGTCTAAGAATGGTCACCCAGTATATCTATCTTATCTTTTACTATTAGCAAATAGAAAACAAATTGAAGAAAAATTCAATGCTGCCTTGATTTTAAATTTAATAAAAACAGTATGAGGAAGAAGATATTTCTTTTGTCAAGAAGCTTAATGATAAAATGACGTGACATTGGTTGATTGAAAAACATTGACGTAATTAGTAACATTAGTAATTACTACTAGTTATTATTAGCAATAGCCCTATGGGAGCCAAGGTAGTCTGTCTACCGGCAGATTTCGAGCCAGGATATTTCTTTTTATGGGGTAGGGTTATGGGGGTCATATTAGACAGGGAACTACGGTAAACTATGGTAAAGTGGATTCCGTACCACTACAAATATCCATGACACCGCTGGGTTTCGAGCCCCAAACCTGGGTTTGGAGCACCGAGAGCCAGAGCTTTAGCCACTCGGCCATCAGTCCGATTAAAAATAAATGGCATAATGAAATTTATATTTAACTTTTTAGGTGGCGAGCTTCATCGGATGCGTTTGACTTCATATCAGACGTGGATAGCAAAGCTTTAGCAACCGGCTTAGCTCAAGCAAAGTGGAACCAGAGTTCCCCACCTCTGGAAAAGTATGTGAAAATTTCTCTACCTGATGCACAGTTTATTTCAGGATGAATAATTAGTCATATTTCATTTAATAACATTAAAATAACATGGATTTATGCAATTATTAGGTTACACAGTTCTTTGAACTTCTATGCTCAGTCTGGTATTATTATGGGAACTGTCAACGTGGAAGGTGTTGACGAGGAGTTCGATTTATATTTGTTTGGTGAAAGACTTAGATATTTAGGTAAGGAATGGACTAATAATTTTTCACCTTACATTTTACTTTACTTTTACATTTTTACACTTTTTACAGAGGAATAATGATTGATTTGAAATTCGCATAATAAATTAAAAGATAACGGGAGAGATGTGAAATCCTTTTAGAGATTTGTATTTTTTATGTACATGAGTAAAAATGAGTTTCTTTACGGAAATTAAAATATAAAGAGATAAAAGATAATTTATTTTAACTTTTTATGTGACTATTTTATAAATTTCATCGAAATATATAAAATTCTTAATAGTTCGCTGATTACTTTAAATGGAGATTTCAACCAAGTTAGTAGGATTATTAGGATTAAGCTGCTACCAAAGGACTAACCTTCAGCTTTATTTTTCACAGCAGCATTCTTAAATCACCGTGATTCGCTATTTGCAGTCGATTTCACTTGTTAACAAATTTGTGACTGACCTAAAGTCACTAAATATGAAGAAATAAAAAAGCAATTAAAAACGTTTGCCTTTTAGCCCATAATTCAAAATTAAGTGTAGATATCTGTTTTTTGAAGATATAATTATTTGTAACCATCTAATCGTACATAGATTTATTAAATTTCTTGTCTTATCTTTTTTTTTCTTTATGCTTTATCCTCCCCTTATTTTTATACACTTTATTAAAATACCTTCAAATTAAAACTCCCCAGGCTATTATCTCCCCTTAATTGTTCAATTGTCCTGCCTACGGTGGGAGTATAGTCCGCTTTGGAAACAAGAGTTTTAAATAATAGCTTCGATTCTTAGATTATGTCACATTTTTGAAGACATTTAAAATACTTTATATCAGAACAGTATCATGTTTACATATGATGATAACTAACAAACAATAGAAACTTTAAACTGAGTAGTTGATGAGATAACGTTTTAAATTCTTTATCAAAGATTTTAACTAAAAGTGTTGTGCAAAAAGTAATAACGATGATTTGAAATGTTATTTAATGTAATGTAATGTGAAATAATTCAAGCAATATTTTAAAAAATGAATTTTTTTGGAAATAAATTGAAACTTATTTTTCTTAATATCATTTGTTTGATCAGTTGTGATTAATATCGTTCTTTTGAACCTTAAGTTCATTTATAAACTAACTTTAGCGAATGATCAAAAATCGAAAATCATTTTGATAGCTAGCATTGGTAATTTTTATCAATTTAGCAAAGAAGTGTTTGCATACATAAGTGAATTAAACTGAATTGGTTTATATTAAAATTGTAACAGAAATCCCAGTAATTTTATTATGAGAAATCGAACAATCAGGAATAAAAGATATACACTAGAATGGAAAAAAAACTAGGAAATATACACTAGTAAATATAAAATAAATGTAAGGTCTAAATGACCGAGTATCTAGCGCTCGGTGCCACAGGTTTCGGGTTCGAGTTCCAGAGTTGCCATGGATGTTTGTAGTGGTGCGGAATCCACTTTAAGCAGTAGGCCGGGGCCTACTGCTGTCATAAAACTGTAGAGCGTCACTGAGCCAAGTCAGACTTCTACCTACGGGTGCTCCATCACAACAGAAGTTGCCTCCTTTCCCATCAACCATGAGTCCGTACGGGTTCGTGGACTTGGTCTAGATGTCTGCCAAGTGGGATAAGAAACACAACAACGACTAAAATAAATGTATTTTATAGGTGACGTCTCATCAGTAAAAGGAATAGAATTTTCAAATGTTTTTGGACATGTTTTTAAGGTAAGAAACATGTTAATTACAATTATTTTGTTTTAATTCCTTAACAAACTTTTCTGCATTATGTTCCCATTTTTAATTTATCTTTTTTTCCTTTAGAATGGCAGGAATTTTTTCGTGGCAGAAGTATCCATTGAAAATGTGGTAAAAGTAGGTATTATGCTTAAAACATGTATCTACTTTATGCAGAATTTCTTAGCATATATTATTTAATCTAAAAAACCCAAATTTCTATTATATAATGTGGAAAAGATATTATTAAAAGAAAAAAATTCGGGGATTGAAAAATAAACTATTTACGGATGTAGGCATGCTAATTTTTGTTATCAATGCACTTAATGTTTATAAAAATGAAAGAAAAATTGCGCCATAAAAGAATCGTCAAAAACGAATCTAATTTATTTCAAACAAGAAGATATAAATAAATGATTAATATTACAAACTATTATAAGCACGCTGCAGTCTCAATATCAGTATTTTGAGAAACTGCCTTTATGAATTTCTTAAAGGATTGAATAAAATATATTGCATGTGTTATTCATGTATTAACAAATGTAACAATTTTTTTATATACGATGTTAGTAAATATAGAATTTATTAAAGTCAAATTTTGAGGATATAGTTCATCTATATATTTGCCATATTTTTAAAACAAAATAAAATGTAAGAATAAATTATAGATCCAATATATATATATATATATATATATGCAGAATATGCCCATTTAAATTACATACTTTCTTTAAAGGAAAAACTACACATATTTTGACAAATAGTTGATCAGAAGTATTTTTTTTTTATGAAAGTGCATATTTTTCCTTTACATTTTATCCCTAATTAGAACTATTCTCATTGGAGTTATTTGATTTTGCAGTCTAGTTTTTGGTTTCGTTACTACACTCAACGGAAATATCAGAGAACTCAAAGACACAAAAAGTGTTCTGCGAAATTTATCAGATAAAGAAAAGGATGAAAATGACCTAGAGGCTAAATTCCACGCTGATGGTAATGTTTATTGCGTTTTATTTATTTATTTTTTTGCTTTACATCATTTTTGACTTTTATTTTAAGAATAAGAATATTTATAAGATTATTATTCATTTATCTTATAATAATGATTAAAATATTTTCCTATTTTTGTCTGTAATCCGCGATGATTTGTTTTTTTTTTCGCAAGCAATGTACCAATAAAGTTCTGTTTTATGTTTTATAGATCTATTAGTATCATAACACTTTTGATTTCTAACAGCCTTTTTTTATGTAAATAAATATATGAAACATTAAAATTGAAATGCATTTGAAAATATTTCATATTACAAGATGATTCAAATTGAATGATAACAGTTGAAAACCAAACTAAGGTAATAAAAAGCATTGTACCAAAGAAAACTATTGTAAGAAATTTATTTCACAAATACACTGAAGTGACAAAAGTCATGGGATAGCAATATGCAAATTTTCAGATGGCAGTAGCATCGCGTAGAACAGGTATAAATGCCAGTGCTTTCGCAGAGCTTTCATTTCTGTTCAAGTTATTCATGTGAAGAGGTTTTGACGTGATGATGACCACACGACGGGAATTAACAGACTTTGAACGCGGAATGTTAGTTGGAGCTAGACGCATGGGTCATGCCATTTCGGAAATCGTTAGGGAATTCAACATTCCCAGATCCATTGTGTCAAGAGTGTGCCGAGTATGACATTTCAGGCATAACATCCCGCCATGGACAGCGCAGTGGTCGACCGCCTGCACTTAACGACCGAGACCGGCGACGTCTGCAAAGAGTCGTAAATTCTAACAGAAGCAACACTGCGTCAAATAACCGTAGAAATCAATGTGGGACGTACAAGGGACTTGTCTGTTAGAACTGTGCTGAGAAATTTGGCTTTCTTGGGCTATTCCAGCAGAAGGCCGACTCGAGTGCCTTTACTGACAGAACGACATCGCTTTGCAGCGACTCTCGTGGGCACGTGAGCATATCAGTTGGTCCTAGATGAAAGAAAACCGTGGCCTGGTCCGATGAGTCACGATTTCAGTTGGTAAACTGATGGTCGAGTGTGGCGCAGACCCCACGAAGCCATGGACCCAAACTGTCAGCAAGGCACTGTTCAAGCTGGTGGTGGCTCCGTAATGGTGTGGGCTGTTTTTTCATGGCATGGACTTGGTCCTCTGGTGCGACAACATTGACTGGAAATGCTTATGTTCAGCTACTTGGAGATCACTTGCAGCCATTCATGGACTTCATGTACCCAAACAACGATGGGATTTTTATGGATGACAATTTCACCGGGCCACAACTGTTCGCGATTGGTTTGAAGAACATTCTGGACAATTCCAACGAACGATCTGGTCACCTAGATCGCCCGACATGAATCCCATCGAGCATTTATGGGACATCATCGAGAGGTCTGTTCGTGCCCAAAAATCCTGCACCATCAACGCTTTCACAATTATGGACGTCTATCGAGACAGCATGGCTCAATATTCCTGCAGAAGACTTCCAACGACTTGTTGAGTCCATGCCACGTCGAGTTGCTGCACTTCGCCGGGCGAAAGGGAGCCGACACGATATTAAGAGGTATCCATGACTTTTGTCACTTCAGTGTATTAATATAAAATGTCAGTGCAAACATTCCAGGTATCATTTGGTTATACAGCCATTACTTTAGAAATCCTGACTAGAGGAACTAAAAAATTGCAGGCAAACGAAAATTTACAGAGTTATGGGTGGATTTGCGAACATGGTTGAAGGTGGATGGTTACATGAGACATAAGTTAAACGCAAGTTAACTTAAGTTAACAAGTTAAACGTTAACTTAAGTTAACACATATTAAACGTGTCTTCACAGATGAAGACACGTTAAACTTATGTGACACAAATAAGAAGCATAGCTTGAGAATTTGAAGCATTGAAAATTTATATGTGAAATTGCAACGTAATTGGCCAAAGGTAAACATTTTTGGCGTCATAACCAACTCCATTGCGTTAGAATTTTCTTCATCTCATGAGATCATCTACCTCAGAACGCAGTTCCAAGTAGAGGTCTTCGACTTAATTTTATAACATGATGATACTTCATCATATTGGAATACCCACTTATGCGATTATATCAACAATTATTTGCCATATCACCTAATTTACAGTTCAGGGTCAATTGATTCGCGATTGATGGTATGCAGGCTATGCTATCTAACACATTGCGATTTTTTCCTTTGAGGATGTGTGTTCATGTTCCAACTTCTCCAGAACTCAAAGCCGGTAAAGATGTGGATAGAAGACGGCTATCGTAATAAGTCAGGCTACGTTGGTACGAATGGGACTAAAATTAGAATATTTTATAGAAGTTTGCATTGTCACAAAAGAAGTTTGCATCCACATCTACTAAGAACATCCATGTGTTTGGACTTTTCTTCATCTCTTGAGATCATCTATCGCAACATGCAGTTCCAAGAAGAGGTCTTCGACTTAATTTTACAGCATGGTGATACTTCATCACATTGGAATACCCACTTATGCGGTTATATCAACAATTATTTACTATATCACCGGATTTACAGTTCAGGGTCAAAAGATTTTTGATTGATGTTGTGAACCTACTGGCTATGCCATCTAACACATTGTGATTTTTCCTTTGAGGATGTGTGTTCGTGTCCCAGCTTCTCTAGGTCTTAAAGCGATTAAAGATGTGGGTAGAAGAGTGTCATCTTAAGTCAGGCTATGCTGGTATGAAATTGACTTAGAATTATATTAATTTATGGACATCTTTTGCGACAAGACAGATGTCGTACATCACTATAGACATCTGTCCCGTCATACAAGAAGTCTACATCGAACATCTACGGAAATTTGGAGAGTTAACTGTTCTTTGAGACGGTTGTGCTTGTATAGCAGTAGCATGCTTGTTTGGTTTTAGCATACGGTTGTGCTTGTATAGCATATTTAGGACTGCTTTCAGCAGTCATAAATATGATTTTTTTTGTACCATTAATTACGAATTATCCTGTATTACTGAATTAAAAATGCTTTACTCGGAAAGACCAACAGTTATTGATGTGTCAGAGACCTGGACTTTAACACAAAAAAAAGGAAGATGCTGATAATCTGGAAGAGGGAGATCTTAAGAGCTATATTTGGACCTATCAGAAAAGGTAATATTTGGATGAACCTTTACAATCATGAAATTGTGAAATGTTTAGAAGTAAATTATATCATAAATTGCATGAAGCCAAAGAGAATTCAATGGCTAGGACACATAGAAAGATATCAGAGGCACAAAGAAGTTTTTAAAAGGGGGCTAAAGAAAAAGAGAGGCCAAATAGAGATGGATTGACGAAACGGAAAAGGATCTGAAGAACCTAAAGATCACAAAATGGAAAACCAAAGCTCGAGACAGACGACTTTGGACACGTATTGTTAGGGTGGTTATGGTCCAAAATGAATGCCCCCACAAAATATAGATTCTGGTAAATATTTGTATCAGTAGTCGCTGATTTAAAGTTATTTTATAGATGCCAATTTGCTATATTAACTATCAATAATGTAAAGGAAACTTGAAGACATGATATGCATGATGTAATGAATGGCATGTAGAGAATTACTATCTATAAGATAATAAAGGCATTTTTTTTCAGGAAAATTATTTGACTTAAAGGGAAAGTTCACTGGGAAACAGAACAAGTTAAAGAGCCATGCAGGTTGGGCAGGAAAATCATTTATTGATTGTTTCAACTTTGAAGTAAATACTATAATGGGAAGAGGTATTGTTATGAATGGGTGAGTAATAGATACCACAAAAATAAAAATAAAAACAAGTAATATAAAAAAAATGTAAAATCAATTCCTACTTTTTTTTCACTTTTATTGCAGAAAGTCCTTTATAAACAATTTCCATTCATTTTTTTTTTTTTTAAGTTTATCTGGCGCCATCTATTGGTAGATATATGCAACTTAAATCTAAAAAAATAAAATTAATTATTTAAATTTAATGAATGAATTAATATTTGAAACGACTGTATTAACATCAAGTGTCATCCACTACAAGTTCAAAAAAAATTTATTTGAACTTGAGTGGATGAATAAAAAGTATTTTATTAAAGATTAAAATTTGAACAAGATATATATAGGGGAGAGTGTGAGCTAATCGAAGGAATTGAATAAAAATAATCCTGGTTGATGCTCTTGTAAAAGAAATGTTAAGAGTTCTTATGAAATTGATAAAACAGTAAATGAACTAAATTTAGAAGCCTTAATCTATATGATTTTACTGATTTTGAAATGATTTGTATGTATTATTAATATACCCTTTGTAGTATATATAATTTATCAAATGAAGAAATTTCTGAAGGCAAATTTATTCAATTGTAAAAATACACAAATACTGTTAAGTAGTATCTATACTCTAATGTATCGACTTGCAGACTATTATTTTTATTTAAAAACAAATAGTATGAAGCATCAAAAATGTTATATTACTTCGTTGATTATAATAATATAATTAATGTCATCTAATAACACACACCCACATTCACATAAATGGAAAAGGTAGCAGTTTTAGATATGTGCGTAGATATCACAAAAAAAATTCACTAACGAATAGTATGATTTCAATACACATTGTGGTACCTATCTTAAATAGTTTAATTGTTTCAATTGTAGATTTAAAATAATTAATTAATTCAAAGCAGAGGTTTTTATGCTACTTTGAAAGAATAAATAATTTAAAAATCAATTAAGGTAACATTATTATAAATATCATTTTTATGTATTTCAATAAATGATAAATAATTTGGGAAATCATCAATTTTAATTATAATTTTTTTTTCAATGTCTTACTTATAATTAAAAAAAAAAATTTTAATTAGCCGAAATTGGGAAAAAACATTAAGAATTTTGTTAATGGCACAATGAAGTATAATTTATAGCACTAATTTTTCATAGAAACTCTTTAATAAAAGATTAAAAATATTTTAATCATATCTTACTGTAAATACCTTTTATTTTACCAGCACCATGATGAAACCAGCCAAAAGAAACATTTCCAAGGCTTCATCAGAGGCTACTCCATCAGGTAGAGTGATAAATTTTATTTTATATAGGAAAAGTTGATGTAAATCAATTTAATGTACGAGGCGTTTGGGCAATATTACATTTCCAACTTTTAATTGTTATGTAATAATTTACATTTTAAGTTATCTCTGAACAATTTTTAATACTTACGCTATGTCTCATTTAAACATTTTATTATTAATTAGTAAAAAAAAACCCTGCCCGAATAATTTTAACATAATATGATAACATTTTGATTTGAGTTATGGGGCCTGATGGCCGAGTGGGTAGTCTTCTAGCGCTCGGTGTTACAGGGTTCGAGTCCCGGCGGTGCCATGGATATTCCTTTGTTTGTAGTGGTTAGAATCCAAACCTAGTGGTTCATACCATAGGTCCCGGTCTAATAGGATCGTAGAGCGTTGTTGGGGTAGTGTTACTCGCGTCCATAGCATATCTTCAAGCTGGGGTAGTGTTAATGAGTAACGTCGTTACAGCCTTACTTATGGTATAAAGCTAACGGTTTAAGTACTTACCAGCTGCATCAGAAAAAAAAAACCGCTTCAATTAGACTGTTTTGTAACAGCTATTGAAATTTTGAAATATACTATATACAAATAACACAGAGCTTATTTTTAATTTTTTTGTATCAATTTTAAACACAAAAGTAAAACATTATATTTTTTTTAAAAGAAACAAGGTTTCCTTGAAATTCTAAAAATTAAACTGTAGACATAATCAAGTCAAACAGCAATAGATTCACAGACTGCTACAACAACCTTCAATGAAGTTTTATTTTTCTTCGTGAAAATATCCCACTTTTTTTTTTTTTTCTATCTTAAGATTTTGAAAATTTTCAAGATGTAAGGCACTTTATAATTTGAGAGAAATAGAGCTTTTTGAGAGAAATATTTTAGCCATCGTTGTCAATCATGTCACCACGATCGTCTTATTATTTTTAATCTTTTGTTGTGTACAGTGTGCTTTTTGATATATTTTAAGGAATACATTAAATGAGATAAAATAAATAATTTAAAGGACAAATACTTTTAAATAAAAATGCGCAATTATTTACGTTATTTACAAAAAAAAAAAAAAAAAAAAATAATAATTCTGAGCAATATTCAGTTGACAATGGAAGTCATCATTCTTGTATTTGAATCTAAATTATTGTCTTCTGTTGAATCTTAAATTATTGTCTTCTGTTGAATCTTAAATTATTGTCTTTTATTGAATGTTAATTTTTTTTTCTGTTGAATCTTAAATTATTGTCTTTTATTGAATGTTAATTTTTTTTTCTGTCGAATCTTAAATTATTGTCTTCTGTTGAATCTTAAATTATTGATTTCTGTTGAATCGTAAATTTTGGTCTTCTGTTCTTAATTTATTGATTTCTGTTTAATCTTTTTTGGTCTTCTGTTGAATCTTAAATTATTGTCTTCTGTTGAATCTTAAATTATTGATTTCTGTTGAATCTTAAATTTTGGTCTTCTGTTGAATCTTAAATTATTGTATTCTGTTAAATCTTAAATTATTGTCTTTTGTTGAATCTTAAATTTTGGTCTTCTGTTGAATCTTAAATTATTGTCTTCTGTTGAATCTTAAATTATTGTCTTCTGTTGAATGTTAAATTTTGGTCTTCTGTTGAATCTTAATTTATTGATTTCTGTTGAATCTTAAATTTTGGTCTTCTGTTGAATCTTAAATTATTGTCTTCTGTTGAATCTTAAATTTTGGTCTTTGTTGAATCTTAAATTATTGTCTTCTGTTGAATCCTAAATGGTTATCTTTTGTCAATATTCAATTGATTGTTTAAATTTACACTTGAATTTTTAAGTAACATTGTCAATGCAGTTATGTCTTTAATGATTGCTAATATGTCTTTTAGTGATTTCAGTGCACCAATAGTCGCATACATATGTTAAGTCTTGAATTTATTTGTACTTTTTTTATAGAAATATATAAATAATATTTTTTAGTGTCATTGCATTGTTGTATAAATATTAACATTAGTATCTAAAAAAAAAAAAAAACGTTCAAGACATGGTATATTACTATCGATCAATGGTAGGCTAATTGAATTGTTGTAAACATCGTAAAAAAATTGTTCTTTTTTTTTAATTTATATAAAAAAAAAAAAAAATTGCTCTTTTTATATTTGTTAGTCTCTACAACGAATTTTTAAAAATACAAAATACTTTTCGGAGTTTCTGTACTTAATAAACAAAAATGTTACCATTTTTGAAAATAATTTTCATTCAAATAATACATCCAATTTAGATTTTGTAAAAATTTATGTGAGTATATTTTCTTTTGTGTAGTTATCCCACTGGTTGTGAGTTTCTCGGAAAAATTTGCCAACTTTCAGACGCAACTGGAGGGAAAGGATCATCTTTAGGAAAACTTACTGAATTGAGCAAAGAATTTCAAAATGTATGTAAAGTATTTTATAAATCTTATATATGAAATATTTTTTTATCCTTTGATAGCATTCATTTTATGATTTCTTTCCAATTAGTTTGTAGTGCCAAATGGAGTTGTTGTTACGACCAGTGCTTACGAATCATTTGTAACCAAAGAAATTGCAGAAGAAATAAAGAAGCTTGAAAAAGTTTTGTAGTAAGTATTACAACTTATGATTGCTATGAAAATTGCACTATAATTTGTCCTAAGACGTAATTAAGCATTTTAAATTTCTATGTGAATAGAATATTGTATAGTTATGTTTTGTAAAACTAGACTATATAGCTATGTTTTACAAAAGTTGGAATACGAAATATAATTCACCTCAAAGAAAAGATAATGAAATTGGAAATATTTTGATAATGAAATTACTTAAAAGTATAAAAAACTTTTAAATAATCTTAGATTATACATTTTTACTAAGCATTCTTGGTTATACAGATTATTTGACTGATACTTCTCCTTTGGCAAGGTTCCAAAATTTCTCCAAATGATCTTCAATAATAATGAAATGAATCATGACATTTGGCGCAATTTTTGGTAAAAAGGTTTGAATTCTTGGCGTATATTTTCCCCTAATGCCCTGCTAAAGGCGCCCTGCCCTGTCTATAACGTTTTTAAAAATAAACCTTAAAGATGTATTTTTAAACAATAATAATAAATATGTAAAGATGATTTCTAAAAAATATCTGTAGGTTCAAATCTCATAATCAGTAAACATTCTAAAGAAATAAATATTCTTAGCGGCCTAATATCTGATTGGCTAGCTCTCTGGACTTTGGTATCACATTCTTCAGGTTTGATTCTTAATGGTGGCATGAATGAATGTTTGTTGAGTGTTAGAATCCACGATAAACTGTAGATTCCGGTCTAATTAGCCTAAAGTGCGCAAAAAATGACAAATGACAGTAGAGCGACGAATCAAATAAAGATTCTTAAAAAAACAAACAAATAAATATACTGACTTTTTCTCAGGGTGTAAAAGCATATAACTTTGTATTAAGATCTGTTTATTCTTTAAACATTCGTTCATATTTATAAAACTTAATGAATGAATACATTAATTAATTAACTGTTAATTTATTTTTCTTTTATTTGTACTTTTACAGCAGCGACAAATTAGATGAAACCAAAAAAGCATGCCTAAGGTAAGATATATTTTTAACACTTGAATTCTTTCAAATTTTTTTGTAATTTTTAAATTTATTATTTGATCTCCAAATAAACAAATGGTTAATATATTTCATGGTTGTTCACATTTATTTTCTAGTGTCATGGCTGAAATAACAAATTCTCCAGTACCGAAACATCTGCTTGAAGCAGTTACGTCAAACCTGGAAAAGGTATTTCCTGACAAAAAGCATGATCGTAAATTTGCAGTACGCTCATCTGCAACTGGTATGGGGATTTTGTTATCTTTTTGAAAATATTGTAAGTTGGGAATAGGAAATTTAATAATTTTAAATACTTGCCAAAATAAAAGTAGAAATGAATTGAATCTTAGTAACAAAATAATTTCATACAGAAAAATAATTTCAGAATAATTTTAAAAATAATTTTCTCTTACTGCAAATTATTTTTAAAAAAGCATCAAGAATGTCACGAACAAATCACGTCAGTAGAAGGCATCAGCAGTTAGGAGTAAATAATTTTCCTTATTTTCCCTTACTTCTCTAAATTATTTTATTGCTCCTTTTTTATCCAATGAATGAAAATATGGAAAACGTGAATTTATATTAGCAAATCCTTAATTTGATCGCTCATACTTCAAAGAACGAATCCAACATGAAAATTTTTGATATCTAGGGGTTGCTTTAGCTTTTGGTAAGAGTCGAGACGTAAAATCGGAGACCTGGGGCAAACCAATGTTTTATACGCAACTACTTTCATCATGGAAGTAGTAATTGTGAATAGCGCAAAAAGATATGCATCAAGTGCGGGGAGCGGCATTTTAAGGAATGTTCTATGGTTGCCAGAACAACTGCTAGGGTATCAACTGTTGCCAGAAGGGTCGTATTGCTTCATGGAAACGTATCAGGAACTACCGGAACGTAGCCCCCTCAAGGCATTCTACACATTGATTTATTTTGAGGCGATGTTGGAATCTAGATGCCCCAGCTTAAACCCTCCGAACCTGCTTCCAAGAAGACTAGGATAGGAACACACTCTTCATTTTGAAGGCTAGCACTCTTGATTTTGTTACCACAGGCTTCAAGTTGGAATCTTCGTTGTAGCATGGAGGTTTGTTAGTGGTTCGATCCCGTTAAACAGTAAGCCACTGTCTAATTAGTATAAAGTGTGCAAAAAATGGCCATGGAGAGACAAACCTTGGGAAGTATAGAAAATGCATAACGAAATGTTAATATTACTTTGTAATAATCCTGTTGAAGAATTCAAGTCTTTAATATAACTTGACAATGACTTGTTGACATCAAACTTGTACTACAATGATTGGTACAAGGACCAACTCGTACTTGACAATGACTGGTTGATACCACCCTCTACTGGCGTGCTTTGTTTCTGACATTCTTGCTGCTTTTTAAAAAAAAATTTCAACCGGCCCCTTGAAATGAACAAACCATGGTATCTTGAAACATGGTACCTTGTCTGTGAAACCCATAATACAACACTCATCCAATTAATAAGTTAATCAATAATCTTAGTAAGACATATTTCATATAAATTTTAAAAGAAACATAACTAAAATAGTGCTTATTATTATACAAAGCTTTTAAATGAATCGGTGGGAGCGTGGAAATTAATCTATTAATAATAACTCTTACTTGTTTTACGCTTACTTGTGAATTTTTGTGGACATATAGGACCACTTATGACATAGTGGAAATGTTCATATATAATAATAAAATATAAAAAAATTATTAAATAAACAATAAAGAAATCAAGGTATATAAACCCCGCACACACACAAAATAAAAATATTATTACTATTTCTTAAAAATCAGACTTAACTGATTAAAATTCTTCATTAATATATGATATTTACATTACTTATATTTATTTTAATAATTTACGCTTTTTTATTGAATCTCGTAAGAAGTAATTAATAGATTTACTTAGATTAATTATTATGCTATCAAATTATTATCGATTAAAAAAGCTGCTTTCTATTAATTCATATTCTGGATAAGTAATTTAAGAAAATACAAAACGGCAAGAACTAGAATTTTTAACAACGTTAGAATTTGCATCTTTTAGAATTATTTTACAATTGCATTGTTATTTGTTTTCAGGGGAAGATACTGAGCAAATGTCAGCTGCTGGACAAATGGATACTTATCTAGGCTTAACTGGAATGGATGAGGTAATTTTTTAAATTTAATCACATCATAATTATAAGGATTTATTAAATAATAATGAGTACTGGCCCAAGTGACATGAAGATTTAGGTTCGATGGCGCCCAGGGCCCAAGTGATTTTGACGCCCTTATATGTAATAATATTTATATGACTCATTGTTTTAGAATAATTTTATTCATAGTTTACCTAACAAAAAAATTTAATTTTGATTTCTATTTCAAAATTATTCTTTTTGCAATGTTATTAAAAATATATATATGTTATAAAGAGTATTCAGCAGAAAATTGATTATATTTGTAATTTAATTTTGTTGAGTATATTAACAATATAGTGCGCATCAAATATTATGTTGAAACTAATTTTTTTATTAGATTATGACAGCAATAAAGAAATGTTGGGCATCCCAATTTAGTTATATAGCTGTTCAATACAAGAGGTAAGTTTAAAAAAATCAACAAAAGCTTTAGTGCTAATATGATTTTATCTGTTTTTATTAAGCATATTTGCTCACATAATAAGCTAACATTTTTTATGACTATGATCATATTTATTATATTATTTATATGATCAGTGTATAAATTAATATAATAAAATAATATTAATGTTTTCAAACTATACAAAGAAAATGTTTCATGAAACAAATTCATTATTGTTTTTACTTGATTGATAATTATTGAATTATGAATTATTGAATTATTTTGTGATTTAATTTTTGTGTCCGACTTCATAAAACTATAAAAAAAAAAATGGTTTTTGAATTGTTTTGGTTTGAATTTTAAATTGTTTGTTTTGGTCAGATGCTATAAATAACAACTGACTCCTTTGCTAAAAGAAAGAATCCAAGAAAATGACATCTGCAATGCAATGTTCAATGAGTCAAATGTTATTTATATTATTACTCTGAACAGTCACAATTGCTTGTTATTCGAATTCCAATTTATTGTTATTATATTGTTATGCATGCTATTCTTATGTATGACAGCTATTCAAATCTTTTGGATTACACCAGCTAACACCGGAAGGGTAAAATCCAGACTTTATTGGGTAAATGTTAAAAAATAATAAAAAAAGTTGAAGAATTTGACTAGAGATAGTAGAGCCTGGCAAAGTTTAATTCGCTGGCCCACGATGGCCCATAGCATTATGGATGAGATAAGATGATGATAAGTATAATGATGATAAGAAATGGGACACACATACATTTTTTTGGAAAACGAGGCAGGAAAGATGACACAAAAGATGCATTCCCTCAAAGAAATTTTCGCATAAAGTAATTTAATTCAACAAATAATTTTATGTTATCTTGTTAATATAAAGCATGAAATCTTCCAAACTAGGCTAATTAGAATATTTCCATCATGCATTTTTTTTTTGCAAGTGATGATTATATCTTATCTGAAACACAAATGTGGGCAAAAATAATACAAAAATTTATTTTAATTTTTTGTGATCTATTATTAAATGTGTTTAATTTAGACAAAATGGACAAATAATCAATTCTCCGATGGCCGTTGTTGTTCAGCAAATGATATCTTGTGATGTAGCCGGAGTTCTCTTTACATGTGATCCACTGACAGGAAATCCAACATCTATAAGTATAACAGCCAATTACGGGTTAGGTGAGGTAGGATACTCTTAATGTTTCTTTTGAAAAAAAGTTCTTTATCTGTAGAGAAATTGTATGTCCTTTCTTACAAAGTTTGATTTCAGTCTGTAGTCTCTGGATCAGAAGAACCAGATACAATTGAGATTGAAAGACAAAGCGAGCAAGAACTGGTTATAAAGAACATAATAATCGGTTCGAAAAGCCACAGGATTGTTGTAAAGGTAATATTGCGATAAATACTGTTAAAATATTATTGATAGGAACTATGTAACACTATTTAATATTTCATTAAGTGTAAAATATTTAATATTTAAATTAAAAGGATATGTAGTAAATCGCAGACATAATCTGTAAGATTGTCGTATTGCCACATAAAATCTTTATATAAAAACTAGCTAACTAACTCCCTGGCACTACAGCCGATGGAGGGCCAAGTCCATCTGCATGCTGGTAAATTTTGAGACAGGAGATAGTTTCTTGTTACAGGGAAGATTGTCGGCTCTATGCCCAACATTCACATTAGACCGGGACCTACGGTTTAAAGTTGATTCTTGACCATTACAAACATTCAAATAGGCAACGCTGGGGACTCGGGCCTGAATCCTGTGGCACGCCAGAGCGCTAGTTACGCGCCAATCAACTCCAGAGATAATCGAACTCCAGAGCGCTAGTCACTCGGCCATCAGACCCCAAAACATCTTTATATAGAAAGTTTAATTAAAATTATAGATCTTTTAATTTAGAGTTTTATAATTTTAAAATATTAATGTAGTGAGTTAAGTTAATGCAAGAGAAATTTAATTTTAACTGTGAATTTCAAGTTGCTAATTTTCCTTAGAATGTCTGCTGTAAAATTTTTCCTTAGATTGTACTAAACAATTGCTGTATTGTCTTCAGTTTATTCAAATAGTTTAATTTTAATGCTGAAAATTATAAGAAAAAACAATGTTTTACTTAAAGTAAAATTATAATTATTCTTTTTGTTATTTTAAAAACACAGGAAAATAATAGGAATGCTTTTCTTATATTAGTAAATGGAAGTAAAACATTTAAATATCGAAAATGTTTCTGTTTTTTTTTTCAAGTACTGGGCCTTTAATTGACATTATTTTTCATAGACATAACAGGTACTACATAACGCGCAGTACAAAACAAAAGTGGAATTGCTTTTTACTTTATCCATGAAATGAAAGTGAATAGAATTGTTCTTTTCTAAATATTTTCTTAAAGAGAATTGTTATGCAGAACACAATGTCAAAAACATATTGAAATTATTAAAATAACTCTTTTTGCAAAGTAAAATGCAAAATATTTAAATCAAAATGATTTTAAACTTTCAGTATTACCTGTATAAAAACTCATTAACATTTGTGAGATGCTTTCAGAATAAGTCAACCCAATTAATTATTATAGTTTTACCTTAGATTTATTATTAAAAATTATTTTTTAATTTGTTTCTTAAGTCTAATACTGTATTTCAATTATTTAAAGAGGACGGTGGAACCAGCGTTGAAGATGTTTCAGAGAACGAAAAACAATCCTGTTGCATAACCAACGCCATGGCTCTTAGATTAGCACATTTAGCAGTAAAAGTACGTTTTCAAATAGTATACCAAACATATCTAGTTAAAAATGACATTGTTTGAATTAGATTAGTTTCTATGAGTACATTTTTTTTTCTGTGGTATTTAGATTGAGAAGAGTTATGGATCTTACAGAGATATTGAATGGGGATTTTGGAACAACAATCTTTATATTTTTCAAGTAAGTATACTAGCAATACCAGTTCAGAAAATATATTTTTATTAATTTTTTTTCATTTTGTATTATACCGAAATGTAAGTTTTTTTTTTAATTAGACTATAAATTTAATTAATTGTGTAATACTGAAAAATCTTTTTTAAGGTTTTATCTTTATTGTAATATTTTAAAGAGATGTATTTAAATGTTAGTTTTTTTTAAAGTTAATCTTTAAATGTTAAACCGAATATAATATTGATCAGTATTGCTGTTTCATCTGAAGTGTGCAAAGAAAAAAAAAAATCTTTTAAGTTTTTCTTTATGGTTGTATCCTACACCGTTGTGAAAAGTTATTTAACTTTTTGCACTATGCATAACCACACAGGTCCTTCAACTGGCATTATGGTTTAAGGTGGTTTTCGTTGTGGTCAATCATGGTTTTGAGCCCTTGGTCAATAAAGGTTTTGCAACGTTGTACACTGAAGTGACAAAGTCATGGGATACCTTTTTGTCGTGTCGGCCCCCTCCTTTCGCCCGGCGAAGTGCAGCAACTCGACGTGGCATGGACTCAACAAGTCGTTGGAAGTCTTCTGCAGGAATATTGAGCCATGCTGTCTCGATAGACGTCCATAATTGTAAAAGCGTTGATGGTGCAGGATTTTGGGCACGAACAGACCTCTCGATGATGTCCCATGAATGCTCGATGGGATCTATGTCGGGCGATCTAGGTGGCCAGATCATTCGTTGGAATTGTCCAGAATGTTCTTCAAACCAATCGCGAACAGTTGTGGCCCTGTGACATGGCGCATTGTCATCCTTAAAAAATCCCATCGTTGTTTGGGTACTGAAGTCCATGAATGGCTGCAAGTGATCTCCAAGTAGCTGAACATAAGCATTTCCAGTCAATGTTCGGTCCAGTCGCACCAGAGGACCAAGTCCATGCCATGAAAACACCCACACCATTACGGAGCCACCACCAGCTTGAACAGTGCCTTGCTCACAGTTTGGGCCTCCATGGCTTCGTGGGGTCTGCGCCACACTCGAACCCTACCATCAGCTTACCAACTGAAATCGTGACTCATCGGACCAGGCCATGGTTTTCCATTCATCTAGGGACCAACCGATATGCTCACGTGCCCACGAGATGTCGCTGCAAGCGATGTCGTTCTGTCAGTAAAGGCACTCGTCGAGTCGGTCTTCTGCTGAATAGCCCAAGAAAGCCAAATTTCTCCGCACAGTTCTAACAGACAAGTCCCTTTTGTACGTCCCATTGATTTCTGCGGTTATTTCCAATGTTGCTTGTCTGTTAGAATTTACGACTCTTGCAGACGTCGCCGGTCTCGGTCGTTAGTGCAGGCGGTCGACCACTGCGCTGTCCATGGTGGGATGTTATGCCTGAAATTTCATACTCGGCCCACTCTTGACACAGTGGATCTGGGAATGTTGAATTCTCTAACGATTTCCGAAATGGCATGACCCATGCGTCTAGCTCTAACTAACATTCCGCGTTCAAAGTCTGCTAATTCCCGTCGTGCGGTCATCATCACGTCAAAAACCTCTTCACATGAATAGCTTGAACAGAAATGAAAGCTCTGCGCATTTATACCTGTTCTATGCGATGCTACTGCCATCTGAAAATTTGCATATTGCTATCCCATGACTTTGTCACTTCAGTGCATATCTGCAACGTTGCAAAACCATTTTTGACCAAGACCAAGAGTCTGTTCTCTTATCTGATGTTGTCTTACCTTACCTTACCTGTTGGTTTTCCTGCGGCAACATTTAAACAGGACAGTTCAAAACCACACATGCCATGCAATATTTATAACAGTTTCTATGGCTGCCTTACCTACCAGTTCTCCCAATCTGTCACCTCGAACACGTCTAGGCGATGATTTACGAACGATTACATTACCCACTGCTATGCCTGGATCAACTTTTGCAAAATGTGGCAACAGCATGAACTGGCATACCCCAAGAACATATACAAAGCCTTTTTCATTCAACAACAAGGTATTTATAAACAGCTATTTCCAGGTATGGAAACAACACAAAACACTGATTTTTCGTGTTTCTTAATTCGAGAGGAGTTATATTATCAAGCATTTCACTTTTTGTTGTTTGTGTTATTTGTTTAATACATTTGATATTGATATCTCTTGTTCTTCTTGGTGTTGAATTGTGGATGACCATAAATATAATATTGTTCAGAAATTAAATGTGTTTAAATATGTATATGGAACCATATATTTTAGTAGTATATACATATTTTACTTAGTATACTGTATAAAAAAATATTTGTATACAAATATTGTGATAATTTCATTAAGTATGTATTTTTAGTCTCGTCCTGTCACAAGTGGAACCGGTGAGACAGATTTTGAAATCGACCATGAATTCGATGCTCCGCTTCGATGTGAGAATGATTATTTTACAATGTGCAATGTTGGGTAAGTATTTTTTCAAAAATAATGCAAATTTTGATTATTAGTTTACACTGAAGACAAAAAGTCATGGGATAGCAATATGCAAATTTTCAGATGGCAGTAGCATCGCGTAGGACAGGTATAAATGCGCAGTGCTTTCGCAGAGCTTTCATTTCTCGTTCAAGTTATTCACGTGAAGAGGTTTTGACGTGATGATGACCGCATGACGGGAATTAACAGACTTGAACGCGGAATGTTAGTTGGAGCTAGACGCATGGGTCATGCCATTTCGAAATCGTTAGGAATTCAACATTCCCAGATCCACTGTGTCAAGAGCGTGCGACAGTATGACATTTCAGGCACAACATCCCACCATGGACAGCGCAGTGGTCGACCGCCTGCACTTAACGACCGAGACCGGCGACGTCTCAAAGAGTCGTAAATTCTAACAGACAAGCAACACTGCTTCAAATAACAGCAGAAATCAATGTAGGGACGTACAAGGGACTTGTCTGTTAGAACTGTGCGGAGAAATTTGGCTTTCTTGGGCTATTTTAGCAGAAGACCGACTCGAGTGCCTTTACTGACAGAACGACATCGCTTGCAGCGACTCTCGTGGGCACGTGAGCATATCGGTTGGTCCCTAGATGAATGGAAAACCGTGGCCTGGTCCGATGAGTCACGATTTCAGTTGGTAAGAGCTGATGGTAGGGTTCGAGTGTGGCGCAGACCCCACGAAGCCATGGACCCAAACTGTCAGCAAGGCACTGTTCAAGCTGGTGGTGGCTCCGTAATGGTGTGGGCTGTTTTTCATGGCATGGACTTGGTCCTCTGGTGCGACTGGACCGAACATTGACTGAAAATGCTTATGTTCAGCTACTTGGAGATCACTTGCAGCCATTCATGGACTTCATGTACCCAAACAACGATGGGATTTTTATGGATGACAATGCGCCATGTCACCGGGCCACAACTGTTCGCTATTGGTTTGAAGAACATTCTGGACAATTCCAACGAATGATCTGGCCACCTAGATCGCCCGACATGAATCCCATCGAGCATTTATGGGACATCATCGAGAGGTCCGTTCGTGCCCAAAATCCTGCACCATCAACGCTTTCACAATTATGGACGTCTATCGAGACAGCATGGCTCA
This sequence comes from Caerostris extrusa, assembly GCA_021605095.1. Lineage (NCBI taxonomy): Eukaryota > Metazoa > Arthropoda > Arachnida > Araneae > Araneidae > Caerostris > Caerostris extrusa. The sequence continues at coordinate 25,012 of BPLR01013702.1, read as the reverse complement.
ATATTCCTGCAGAAGACTTCCAACGACTTGTTGAGTCCATGCTGCGTCGAGCTGCTGCACTTCGCCGGGCGAAACGAGGGCCGACACGATATTAAGAGGTATCCCATGACTTTTGCCACTTCAGTGTATTTGTATATAGTTTCCAAAAGCATTTTTCAAACGTATCTCAAGTTGACAAGATTTTCTCAACAAAAGTATGATATTTCCGGGCTTTTCCTGGGGATATTAAAAAATATTTTATAATGCCATTTTAATTATTGAATGCTTTATAATGTCATTATAATTAATTAATATTTTATAATGCTCCTATAACTAATGAATACTTTACAACGTCATTACAATTAACAAATGCTTTATAATGTCATAATTAATTAATATTTTATATTCACATTATAAGTAAATAATACTTTATAAGGTTCTTATAACTGAGGACATTTTTATAATGTCTTCATAATTAATGAATGCTTTATAATGTCATTATAATGAATTAATATTTTATAATATCATTATAATTAAATAATATTTTATAATGTCCTTATAATTGATGAATATTTTATAATGTCATTTTAATTAATGAATGTTTCTTAAGACAGGAACTCAATCTCTAGAGTGACACGAAATTAAAATGTTATTGTGTAAATTTTTAAATTGATGTAAATTGTAAATTTACAAATTTACAATTTATAATAGTAAATTTAATTGTAATTTGTATATTTTAAATAAGTGGAAATTTTTAATTTGGATTAAAAACGAGGGTTTGATGATAAAGTTCTATAATTCTTTAAATTCTAATAGGCTATTATTTGTATTTAATTATTCGTTTATTATATATTACGACATTTATATCAGAATTGCATTGTTTGAAATGTTATTATAGCAAGTGCTGGATTCTTCGAGCTATTTGTAAAATGTTTCCATTTTTCTGTCCATTTTTCATTAGAATGTAATTATTGCAAAGTGTTTTTTTTTCAAAAAGGGCACAGAAATTCTATTTAAGTTCTGGAAAGGAACAAAATATGAAATAATTTTGTTCATTTTCAATCTCAATAATTTTGTAAGAAAACAAGCCACAAATATTTTTGATAATAATAATAAAACTTGTGTGCTATAAACTATAATGAAATTCAATTTATTTCAGAAAATAATTGTACATTTCTTTATTTATATAACAATTGTTCTAAATGTTATGAACTGTATATTAATTAATGTTGAATTATTAACAATTGTTCTAAATTTTATGAACTGCATATTAATTAATGTTAACAATTATTTAATGTTGAGTTATTAACAATTGTTCTACATTTTATGAGCCGCATATTAATTAGTGTTAACAATTAATTAATGCTGAATTATTAACAATTGTTCTAAATTTTATGAACTGTATATTAATTGATGTAAAAGTTAAAAGTAAACATTACTTTCATTTTCTTAAGTTTTTTTCTTTGTTTTGATTCATTATGACCATCTATTAATAATTGTTTATTAATCTATGAATAAATTAAAACAAACTGGCTACTTATATGCAATTCATTTTTGACCTTTCATTGTTTTTATTGTATTTTATTAACGAAAATTGGAATTTATTTGAAAAAAAAAAAAAAAAAAAAAACTTAACTTATAAATAAAGGAACAAAAATATTTATATACTTAAAAGTGATGTTAAAACAAAAATCTACAGTTTATATATTTTGTATTGTTATTTATTTAGAGAGTTATGCCTGGTGCTACATCTACTCTTGGTCTAGATATTATACTAAAATATTTCAACATAGGTTTCCAGGTAATTTTAAATATTTTTATCGTAATGAAAAATTAAGCAATAAATAAATTACAAAGTCTAATTAAAATTAAAAAATACTACAATAACTCAATGTGAATTTTATTGTCATTCAATAACAATAATTTTAAATTCTTGTTTATAAATTTACATTTGATTATTGTAGAACACTTACAAAATTGAATAATATAATTCATATTTTTTTAATTAATTTTATAATTAAAGTTTTTTTTTTTTACAAAATTAATTATATTGCACTTAATTTTGCATAATTATAGAAATTATTTTGAATTATTATATTATTAATTGCATAATTATAATAGAAATTAATTGCAATAACAATATCTTACCTGAAATAAAACAGAATTGTGTCTCTCAATAAGGCCTTTTATGGCTTAAAATATATGTTTAAATCACAGTTTATATGCAGAAAAACTAAATTCTTGTTATATAAAAAACTTTATTAGATCTATTTTGGTCTATGGCTTTGAAACATGGACATTGGAAAGATCTGATGAGGCCCATTTGGGTATATTTGAGAGGAAGATTTTGAGGACCGTTCTTGGAAGTGTTAGAGAAAGTAATTGTTAGTGAAGACTGTACAATGCAAAAATTTATAAAAGCTATAAAGGCTCAGTTATTACAAAATTTATTAAGAGCAATAGATTGAACAAGGCTGCTCATGTATTTAGAACGAATGATTTAATCTTGTAAAAAAGGTTGTTTTGGAAAAGCCATAGGACAAAGAGGACGACCCAAGTTGCGATGGATAGACGCAGTTGAAAAAACTTTGCTCTACTAAAGGTTAAGAATTGGAGGACCATTGTCAACCAGAGGAATGCTTGGAAATCTCTTCAAAGGAAAGCCTTGGCCCACCCTGGTCTGTCATGCTTTTGATGATGATGATGCATAATTATAATGAAATAATTTCATTTATTTCGTAAATTATAGTATTTTAAATTATCAATTTAAGTAATTGTTTTACTTCACCAGCGAGCTCATAGAAATAAAGAGGCTGTTGCTTTATATCTAAATGACTCAAATATCTCAGGCCTCACTGACGGGTTAGTGATTTTTTTCTGATTGCAAGTCGGTTCCGGAAGCAATTAAAAATGGAGATACTAACATCACCTCTGCGATAATGTTCTGCTAGAGACTCTACACTGTAGAGGCAAATCATGTCTTCAATGGATTCCTGCACATGTCAACATTGAGGGCTGATGAATGCGCTGACTTTTAGCCAAAGAAGCCAGGGACAATGATCAACCCAGGACTACCATCACACTTGCAGATGCTAACGCAGTTGCCAAAAGCCGACTAATTCCTCATACTTTTAGAAGCCACTCATCACGGACATCAACTGCCCTAGGAAGCTGACATCAGTTATTAGCAGACTCAGAACTAATCATTACAGAGGAATGAAGATTCTCCCAGACAAGACCAGGGAATACATCCCTGCAGAAATTGCCGCAACGCTTTCCTAACACCTAAGCACATTCTAGAGTGCCCAGCACTTACCCCCATGTTTTGCAATTGGGTATGGTGCCAATCGAGGCAAACTGAAGAGAAGTCCTGTATGGTGAAGCGGCGCCATTGTTTGCGCCGCTATCGAGAAGACTTTTGACTTGATCTAACATTGATAATTATATTTTAAATCCATGGACACGATAACAACAACAACAACAACAGTAATTGTTTTAAATTACGCAATAAAATAACAAATGTTAACTATATATAAATTTAACTACAATTGCTTATTAATTTCAGTATTATTAATACTATTGTACCGTGTACCTTTTTAAGTAATGCAATTTAAAATGTGAATGCTTTCAATTTTTTTAATAATTTAATAGCATAAATTAAGTGAAATAATTAAACCCTATTTTTATTGCAGCGTAAAAATTTCGTTGAATGGCCATATACATTTCAAACTACTTATTATCCAAGAGGTCTTATAGCGATGTACTCTCATATAATGTTCTACTGTGTTGATGTAAGCTTTATTTCTATTATTGCTTTTAAGACTTTTTTAAATTTTATTTTAAGGGTCTTTGTTGATGAATAAAATTTTTTTTATCTATTTAAATACCAATGAAAATTTTTTTACCTTATAAAAATAACTTTTTAACAGTTTATTATGGTAATGCATGAAAAATTTATTTTTAATCGTTTTTTTGTTTTAGAAGTAATTTAATTAAAAATATATATTAGTATTTGCTCAACATTAGAAAACAACAATAATGACTACATAATTATATATATAATCTGAAAATTACAATTTTATTTTTAATTTATTTCTAAAAATTAAAAAAAGGTTGAGATTTTTTTTTACGTTAATATATATATATATACACTCAAGAGTCAAAACATTATGACCACCCCTACATTTTGCAATGAACTTGCCTGGATGACGTGGAAGGCACGTGATCAGGTGGAAGTGGTATTTAACTGCTGCTGGAGAGTCTGAAGAATCATTCTTTCATTTACTTCTGTGTGTGATAGGAAAGGCTACGGATCTAATCGACTTTGATAGACAGACAATGGCTCGAAAGCTCGGAACAAACTATTTCCGTAACTGCACAACTCGTGGGTTGTTCGCGATCTACAGTTGTTAGTATCTGGAGTTTCCAGAAAAACATTTCTGATTCCAGTTAATGTTTAACTCACCTTCTCAATCCGATAGAACACATTCGGGATGTCCTGGGACGGCAGCTCAGAGTTCAAAGACCACCAATTCGCAACGGATTTGCGTGACCGTTGCTTAAACATCTGGTACAATCTGTCTCCGGCCATCTACCAAGGACTTGTGGCATCCATGCCAAGGCGGGTTGAAGCTGTGTTGCGCCAAAGGTGGGCCAACTCTTTATTGACAGGTGGTCATAATGTTTTGGCTCTTGAGTGTAAAATATATATGTATATATATTTAAATAACAACAACAATTTAAGAAATAGAAACAAATGACTATTGTTTTTCTTTTAACGTCAAAGGAAGTTTTGCAAATTAGAGAAAAAAATGTGAACACAATGCAATGCAAAATTATACATAAATCCAACTGATTCCAATTAAGTTTTTATAGAGTTTTCCATTATTTAAAAGCAAATTTATAAAAAATTGAGATACCAATAAATTAATATTAAAAAAAAAATAATTTTGTTTGTTTGTTGTAACTTATTAACAAAGGTAAAATGCTTTCCAAATTTTTTAATAAAAATAATAAAAAAAGCATGTGATAATAATTAGGATCATAGAATGATGCCATTAATTAATAATAACTTATTGAAAACTGATAATTAGAATAAAATAGCAAAATTATTTCTTTATTTAAATATCGCGTTTAATTTATATTGACCAACGGTTTCACAATATTTCTGGAATTAAATATGAGTTCAGAAAGTAAATAAATGAAAATTTATGTCACCATATTTAGAATAAAAACATTTGTTTAAAGATTCAAATTCAAAACTTACATTTGAACAGTGCAGATTGGACAACCAGATTAAAACTGGGTGTTGTATGTTGAGATACTAGATGCACAAGTTGGAGAACCCATAGCTTTATTTACAAACACCACACACAAAAAATTAGAGACATACATTATTTAACATTTTAAGACATATAATTATAGATTCGTGTAAGGACTCCACTTCAAACCAAAAACCCGAAACGCAGTTACGCACAGGGTGGGCGAAATACAGTTCTCTCCGGGTGAGAGTCTGTAGGCCAACTAGTGTGCCGGAAGAAGCTAAATATATTTCCTTTCGGGATGAGAGACTATAAACTAAACTATTCTCCCTGGGAGTCAAGTTGCACTGTACTTCCTCTCAGGTGAGAGTCTCGAGGTCAACTGACCATTTCTCCTCCGGCGCTCTTGCCGATGTGTAGGAGGAAGCACGGTTACACATTTCATTTAAATGAACAATTAATTATTTAAGAATTTTTTGTCCAGATATAAATCTAATTATTTTATCTAAAACTTTTTCATTTTTGTAAAGTATTAGCAGATCAAAATTTAGAGAACAATAAGTTATTTCAATATTAGTACAAAGCCATTTTTTTTTTTTTTTGCCAAATCATTTTTATATGCAAATCTATTTTAGAAATCTGATGTCTCATTACCTTACAAATCTGAGCTTCGGAAGTCTGATGGTTCCAATAAAATATTTTTCGTGGGCCTGATGGCCTAGACTAGCACTCTGGTGCTCGGTGTCACAGGTTTCGGGTTCGAGTTCCGGCGGTGACATGGATGTTTGTAGTGGCTCGGAATCCACTTTAAGCAGTTGGTCCCCGTCTAATATAACTGCTAAGCTTTAGGGCTGACAACCCTGCTCTGTAAAAAGTAAACGTCATTGAACCAAGTCAGATTTCTACCTGTGAGTGCTCCATCACAAAAGAAGCTACTTCCCCTTTTCTTCTTTCCATGAGACCACATGGGTTCTTGTACTTGGTCTAGATGTTAATGTCTACCAAGTGGGATAAGCGCCATGGATGTTTATAGTGGCTCAGAATCCACTTTAAGCAACTGGACCCTGAAGTTAGATTTTTTTACCTACAGGTGCTCCAATACAACAGGAGCTGCTTCCCTTCCTATCCTTCCATGAGACCACATGGGTTCTTGGACTTGGTCTAGATGTCTACCAAGTGGGATAAGAAACAACAAATATTCTTCGTTCAAATGGCTAATTATTTTCAATTTATTTGATTAGACAAAATATACTTAAAATTGAGAAGATTGTGAGCATAAGTTTCACATAAGCCCAGGTTTAAAGCTGCTGCCATTTTCAGACTCCTGACGGGCCATGATTGTTTGGCCAATCATCTTTTTGAATGAAAATATTTGAAAGCCCAAAATGCATGCTCTGCAGTCTTGGACAGGACATGGATTCATCTCACCTTCCTGTCTGCCCTGAACTTGTTTCCTCTACTGTGTAGGGCCTTTGCTGGGAGACTAGGGCCCCTTATGGACTAAACATGTCACTATGTGAATTCCTTCGATTCTCGTTGTTGTTTTCATGTTCCTTGTGTTCTTTCTATTTTATTGCTTATTGTAGCCTACCATTGAAAATATAAAAAAAATTTGACATAAGCATAAAAGACGAGAAAAAAAAATATTTTATAAGTTGTAACTTAATACATGACATTATTTGATTGGATAATTTTCCTAAACTTTTTCACATGGTTTAATTAAATTAAAATCTTTCAGCTGTTCCAGCGCATAAATGAAAATCCCAGTCGAGCTCAAGCCAACGCAGTGGGATTGTTTGGGAGAACCGTGGAAGACGAAGAATTGTTCGAAATGTCAATCGAAAGACACAAAGACTTTCCTAAGGCCAAACTATTTACCTGGTCAAATATATCAAGTATCTACAGGGTAAAGATTGACACTTTTGAAACAAATATTGCATGCTTTTCATTGTCTTTAGTTTATTTGATTTGAAAATTTATTTTTAGATGTTTCTTGGCGCCAGACAATACTTAAATAAAAATATAAGGCGTTATGAAGGATATCACATACCTCTTGACAAGTGCAAAACTTCACAAGAAGTGTTCGATCAACTTATGTACAGATGTTCTGATCTTACTCTGGTTTGTATTGACTCTTTATATATATTTTTTGCATACTACTGTGCCCAAAAGTAAGGGCAATTATTTTTTTTTCAAAAACACTTTATTTATTCTTCCAAATTTATTTCATCGCCTTCAAAGTAATACCCCCTCCGGACACAATGCACTTATGCCAACTTTTTTCCAATCCTCAATGCATGCTAAGATGTCCTCGGCAGCGATGGCCTTCAAAGCGCGCGGCGATTCACGTTGAATCTCTTAAATCAACTCAAAACGGTGTCCCCGGTGGTCTTTTGAGTTTAGGGAACAGCCAGAAGTTGCACTGTGTTAAATCAGGGAAATACGGTGGTTGTGGAACGATATGGGTTTCATTTTTTGGCAAAAAGTCACGAAGAATCAATGAAGTTGAGCTGGCGCATTCAGTGTTTTCGGTACTAATCGAGATTTGACGTTTGAGGCCCAAAATAGAATTGACCGATCCTTTGGAAATTCCAACAGCAACAGCAAGGTCTCTAATTGTAAATCGATGGTTTGCAATCACCAAATCTTTAATTTTTTGGGCGTGATCTTCGTCGGTTGAGGTTGATGGCAGACCAGAGAGTTGTCTTCAACGTATTCTCAGCCTTCTTTTGAACTGTTTATACTATTTCTAAACATTTCTTTCCGATATTGGAATGCTCACCGAATGCGTTCTGCAACATTCTATAAGTTCTCGCAAACAAAATTTAATGCAAGTACTTTGCTGAATGAATTCAGACATTTCAAAAATCGCCGGAATCAGTTTTAGTGTCTCACAAAGCCAAGCGTAACTCAAACACTAATGAATATTTTGGCGTCAAATTTCATACATCAAGGACAGTGCGAGAAACCTAAAAAAAAAATCAAAATTGTCTTACTTGTTGGACACAGTAGTATTTTTCTTCTTACTTTGTGATACATTCGTTTGCTTTCATATTTGCTTTTTTTATATTTTCTTACATTTGTTAATTAAAGATTTTGTATAGCTTTATTTTCCGATTTCAGCCAATGGGATCCCATATGATCTGTTCTGAAAGTTCAGGTTTCTGGAATATGATCATATTACTAACACTACAGAAAGCAGCTGGTGGTAAGTGCAGAAAAAAAAATTGTCCTTAAGACTATTACTTTATATAATACTTTTTATATACTACTACTACTATATACTACTTTACTACTATATACTGCTTTTACTAATATACTACTTTTAAAAGACATGTTAAATGACTCTATAACTTTAATGTTAATAATTTAGGCTAATTAAAAAATAAAAAGTCCATGTCAAATGTGCATTCTGCGAAAATTAAATTATACAACCATTACTGGCAAACATTAACACTTAATTAAGTGCTGAATATTAGATATTGCAAAAAATACTGCTTTCATTTAAATTTTTAATTATCAGAATTTCATATTAACATAATAATACTGTAGCATTTTTACCATGGAAAGAGTTGTAGCTTTTCGTTCCCAGGAACAAGTACATAATAACAATCTATCACTTAAATCTGACAGCAGATAAGCGGTGTTATGGAACTTGTATTACATGCAATTAGTGTTTTGTACTAATGAAAACAACCTGTCACTCAAATCTGATAGCAAATATTTGGTACCATGTGTAATGAGACTCATGAAATTAGCGTTCGTTTATGCAACCTTCTCAGGTCGAAACAATTACAGACGGGAAATGGACTACTCCATGAGTTGTTGCATCGTCGTTGGTGATAGACCATGAACTGAGTAAATATCTACTCCAATGAGAACTAAGGGAAGCTGACCCCTTGATCCTTGACGAATTTTCTTAAAAGAAGGTTTTTGGAGAAATAAGGAAAGAGTTCTGCGACGAGTCGATAAAGAGTGTTGTCTTTGTCTTTTTCTCTGAAGTGACTGAATAGACCAAAGTTTCCACCAGTTTTCAAAGAGAGCCCCTGTGGTTTCATGTATCCCGTCTGATAATTAAGGTCTGCTGCAGACCTGGTGAAATAGATTCGTCATAGACTTGAGAACTCTGAAAATCTCCGCCCTTAGAGTGAACTGCACTTGTGAATCAAATTATCTTTGATTTTAATTTTTGTACATAGAGTTATGCATATACAAATAATGTTTGAAAATAAAAATGAAAGTGTTCCTATGAACCTGAAAGTGTCTTGAGTCGTCATAGTATAGGCCGAGACGTTACAATACAATCAATGTAAAATTCAGTGTATTATTTAAGATTTACTTACTCATCTGTGCACTTATCACGCAATTTCTTATACCTGTGATTAATTACCTTCAGAAATTTTAAAGATTTGCATTTTATTGTAAGGTAAATCTTTAAGGTCTCATATAGGATTATATAGCTTTGTTTGAAATTCCAGGACAGTTTTATCTAAGGTAATTCGTTACTGGAACTGCAGGTATATAGTATAATAAATTCAGAAGTATCAAGGGTGCACACATTAAAATGCTGGTACCTTGCATCCTTATTGTGGTATCATAATATGAAACGAATATATCGCTGAGAGATGACATATACCTTCATATGGCTTCATACTTCATATCTTCATGGCTTCAGTCCTTTAGAGTTTAGTTTTCATCAGGAAGTCATGCCCATGATTATGTAACAACAAAATTATATAAAGTATTATTTACCGAATAGACATTAAAAAACCAATAGGATAAAGGATAACAAAATATTTTTATTATTATTTTTGTTTTGTTTATTTCTTATTATTTATATAATAATTATTATTACACTAGTGACAAAAAGTCATGGGATACCACTTAATATCGTGTCGGCCCCTCCTTTCGCCCGGCGAAGTGCAGCAACTCGACGTGGCATGGACTCAACAAGTCGTTGGAAGTCTTCTGCAGGAATATTGAGCCATGCTGTCTCGATAGACGTCCATAATTGTAAAAGCGTTGATGGTGCAGGATTTTGGGCACGAACAGACCTCGAGAGATGTCCCCTAAATGCTCGATGGGATTCATGTCGGGCGATCTAGGTGGCCAGATCATTCGTTGGAATTGTCCAGAATGTTCTTCAAACCAATCGCGAACAGTTATGGCCCGGTGACATGGCGCATTGTCATCCATAAAAATCCCATCGTTGTTTGGGTACATGAAGTCCATGAATGGCTGCAAGTGACTCTCAAGTAGCTGAACATAAGCATTTCCAGTGAATGTTCGGTCCAGTCGCACCAGAGGACCAAGTCCATGCCATGAAAAACAGCCCACACCATTACGGAGCCACCACCAGCTTGAACAGTACCTTGCTGACAGTTTGGGTCCATGGCTTCGTGGGGTCTGCGCCACACTCGAACCCTACCATCAGCTCTTACCAACTGAAATCGTGACTCATCGTACCAGGCCACGGTTTTCCATTCATCTAGGGACCAACCGATATGCTCACGTGCCCACGAGAGTCGCTGCAAGCGATGTCGTTCTGTCAGTAAAAGGCACTCGAGTCAGTCTTCTGCTGGAATAGCCCAAGAAAAGCCAAAATTTCTCCGCACAGTTCTAACAGACAAGTCCCTTTGTACGTCCCATTGATTTCTGCGGTTATTTGACGCAGTGTTGCTTGTCTGTTAGAATTTACGACTCTTTGCAGACGTCGCCGGTCTCGGTCGTTATACGAAGCGGTCGACCACTGCGCTGTCCATGGTGGGATGTTATGCCTGAAATTTCATACTCTCGGCACACTCTTGACACAGTGGATCTGGGAATGTTGAATTCCCTAACGATTTCCGAAATGGCATGACCCATGCGTCTAGCCCAATTAACATTCCGCGTTCAAAGTCTGTTAATTCCCGTCGTGTGGTCATCATCACGTCAAAACCTCTTCACATGAATAACTTGAAACAGAAATGAAAGCTCTGCGAAAGCACTGCGCATTTATACCTGTTCTACGCGATGCTACTGCCATCAGAAAAATTTGCATATTGCTATCCCATGACTTTTGTCACTTCAGTGTATATCTTGAATTATTTTAATTATCTTCCGTTTTGCTTTAAAAACTAATATATGTATCCTGTACATTTGAAGCTATTGAAAACATTGATACTTTTTTATCGAAATACTTTTCTTTTGTAGAAATGAACGCAGACGTTTACAGCGATTTTGCCCAGTTAGCGACAACTTCAGATGAAGTTCAAAGTGCTGACGTTCCATCTGCCATGGAGGTATTTACACACACACACACACACACATATATATATACAAATAATTAATGTCTTTTCTTTCTACAAAAAAGAATTAAAATATAAATAAAGTACACTGTCATATTATAGTACCATACTATAATATGACATATAGTACCATTATATTACCATATTATGCTATCTTTCATGCCTATTATAATTCTGAAAATCTACTGAGTAACTTTTATCTCAAAGAAATATTTATTTAGGTTTAAAAGCGGCCCCACTCTATTAATAACAAATATAGTCATACATAAATTTACTATATACATAATAATATTTCTAAATGCGAATTTAAATCCAATACAATTAATTCGTAAAAGGGGCAAGCAACTCATGTTCAGTTTATTTTTCCTGCATGTATTTGATTATTTAGCTCTTGACATTTTATTTAATTATTATGTTTATAAAATGAGATAAATGCGAATAATTATGAATTGAATATATATATATATTTAAATAAAAAACCTTGCAAAATTAAATTTTTAGAGAAAGGATTATCATTTTATATTACTGACGAATTGCACTTTATTTTCAACAGCTTTTGGCCTATCACATTTCCAAAGAAATAGACCCAGAAGATTTTAAAAATATGTCTGTTGAGGTGATAAATTTGTACTTCTAAAGTATTTATATGTTTATAAATTAAGGAGGTTAAATTTTTCAAATAAAATAATAACTTCATTTTTATTAAATTCTAGGATGCCCTGGAATGGTTAGAAAAATCATCCACAAAAGTATCAAAGAAATATCGTGAATTTTTGGAAAGGCATGGACATAGGTGCTTAAGAGAAGTATGCATTTCTCATTGCATTTTTGTTATAGCTGCAAAAACTTATGTCTTTTAAAAGCGTTTACTCTGCCAATTAAGATAGTCTCTAAGCTAAAGTGTGCTATATTCTAATCTATTATTTCAGTCTCTAATCTAAAGTGTCATCTTTAAATTTTGCTTTCAGTGTCTATAAACGTGCCCTCTTTATAATCTCCACTTTCAGTCTCTAAGCAAAAAGTCTGCTTTTCAGTCTTGAGCTAAAATGCCCTCTAATTAATCTCTGCTTTAGAACTGTAAGAAAAAGACGTTCACATTACCAATAAATGTTTTTAAGTAAAAATTTATATTTTGATCTTATCTTAATTTTCTAATATTGGAAACCATAATTGCGATGACTAAATAATTTTAATTCATTTTTTTTTAATAAATTAGTTGCCTCTAGTGTTTCTATAAAATACATGCAACTCAAATTTTTATAGACATTTAATTTAAATTATATAATAATATAAATTTTATTGTAGTAATTAAATTTAATTAAAAACGGTATTAACACTCAAGTATACATTACTACAAGTTTGATATACTATATCATTGCATTGATATATACCACTGATAATAAATACTTACCATTGAAAGATAGATAACAAGATATATATAAAGGATATCATACCACTGCTAATACGATTGAAGAAGATGACAGATAAGCATCTCGATTTTATCGCCTTACAATATAATACAAATAACAAGTCTGGCATGCTATTTTATAGGATGTAATCAGTTTTCACCAAGCGCTATTTGCAATTTCCATGGTGTAGAGAGAAACAAAAAAACCTTATTTCGGTTTTTATTTTTTAAAAAAAATGGATTCAGAAATACTTATTTATGCATCCATTTGTGCCAATTACCATATCATAGTATACCAATACCAATATACCACTTACCATGCCATAATATACCAAATTATTTTAGGAGGGTTGGATCTAATTACCACATTGAAGATCTGCTAAAATCACATTTTTGTATCAACCTATCTAAAGGAAAATGCCCTGAGAATCAGAAAGACAAAATGACAATGATAGACGATTATGATATTAATATGTGATTTTAGCAGATCTTCAATGGCACGGGTCCCATTGCTATAAGTACAAAATAATTGTAAGTTTCTATATTTATCATTTATTAACACAAGAAGTCTTAAACGATTTAGTGAAGAATATAAATTTATCTAAAAAAACCGAAGAATTTCTGGTATTATATCTAAAAACTCTAAGTTAGAACATGCTTCAATAGCAGATCTTTAATGTGATTATTAAGTCTAATTGCTATAGGTAAATTGGTAAGTTCTAAACTATAGTTAAAGTTATTTGTAATTCCGTTTCGAAATTAGTAATTTTTCAAGGTTTATAAAAAAGTGAAATGGATCTTCAAATTGGTATATTAGGCAGCATTGTTAAAAGTATAATATTTTAAGCTGCAATTATTTTTTTGGTATTCTATTGGCTTTTGTTATAAATACGACTAAAAAGTGGAACTTTTAATATTATTTTTATTACCTTTTTTTTTTTCAGGTTTTAAACTTTTATTCCTTACTTACTTTGGACTTGGTCACTCGGCTATCAGGCCCTTTTTAAAAATTTTTAGCTTTTCAAAATAAAAATATTTAATTTCTAATTTTTTTAAAAATATTTCTCATTGTGTATTTTTTTAGTGATTACTATGCAGCATTATAATTAATAGTTGTTTATTAAACCTTTTTTTAAATTAAACAAAATTATTTGAAATTTTCTGTACCTTTTTAGAAATTTAAGAGTCAAATTAAATCAATTTATAAAAATTATTGATGTATTATTACAGTTTGATATTCACTCTTTTACTTGGAGAATGGATCCGAAGGACTTGTTAAACTGCTACAGGTAAATATTTAAGTTACTTTAGTATGAAACTATTTTATCGATATTTAAGATTTCATATAATAATATTATTATATTTGTGTCAAAAAAAAATCATATATTTATTAAAGAAAAATTGTTAATAATATTAAAAAAATATTCAGCATTTAATTAACTAATTCTGTATAACTTAAAAAGAAACCTATACCATTGTATTAATGAGAATATCTCAAAATGAGGTACAACTTCGTTATAGAAGCAATATAGATAATATATGCCAGCAATTCTGGCGTAAAATGGAAATAAATAGACTTTTCCTCTATAGTTTTTAAAAAAAAAAAGCAAACACAGATGAAATTTTCGAGAAAAATTTGATAATTTTACAAAAACTAATAATTTACTATAATTTTAAAAAAAGTAAAAATGAATACTAAAATCTACAATACCCAATTACCAAACACTTTAAAATACCTACCTAAAGGATTAGGAATCATGGAAAAATATTGAAATTATTTTTTAAAAATTCCCTTAGCTCTGAGAAGTTGTGTTTATTACCAACTCACAACTTATCACTTATTCTGGCGATCACACATGCGACCTCATGAATATGTCGTATTTCACGTGATGGTATGCAGTGAGGAAAGTATTATTACCCAAAAACTCTAAACAAGTGAAAAGCGGTCTGATGGGCAACTGGCCAGCGCTCTGGCTGTTTGTACTAAAGGCTTCAGGTTAGAACCTGGCGGAGGCATGGATGTTTGTTAGTGGTTCGGAATCCACGTTAAACTGTGGTAGGCCAAGGGCAAATTAGCCCAATGTGTGCAAAAATGACCGTAGAGCGACAAACCAAACTAACCAAGTGTAAGAGATTCTGGATTTTACAACATTTTAAGAAATAAACAAAAAATCTCGACAATTTTTTCTCACGACATTTTACCAACTTTTCTAGCATTCTGTGCTTCGCGAAGGTGTGATTTTTAAGTCAACTTTTATGTAAACCAAAAGTGAGGATTGTCGATCTGCATAATTTATGGGGAGCATTCTGTATAATTAAATTTTCTTATAGTTGAATAATAATATGTTCCTCCGATGATGTATTGCAATAATTCCATCGAATGCTTACTAATTATAGAAGAAAAATGTTTATTATGAAATATTAGAATTGAGCAACTCTAAATATAATGTTACTGTTGTTGTCGTATCTCCCTGAAGAGTAAAGAAAATCAAATATCGGGGTAATATTCCGAATAATATTAGCTATGCTAATTGCCAGCTGGGAGTATAAATCCTTTTCTGAGGGTCCAGACAATGCATGGCGGTTGCAACAGCTAGACAATCAAAGAAGTGCTGAGGAGTAAGCTCGACATCAGGGCAGTTGACACATTTTTGGTATTTTTAACGCCATCAGAAGAAATTTTCATACTTTATTGGTGATACATCCTTAATCTTGTGAGAGTAGTAGCTGTTTTTCGACATTTAGATCTGTAATTTGGCATTTAGCTTAAATCTTAGAAGGTGTTATAAGTTTAGATTTTGTCAAGGCTGTATCTGCGAGGGAAGTAGGAATGGGTAGTCTGATCCAGACTTCTGGCATTCTTCGCCAAAGAATCGGCAATTTCATTAAATTCCATATCCACATGAACTGGGATACATTGCAGGATATACATTCGGTGCAAGCAATCTATTTGTTGAGGGGAGATATATATTGTTCAAGATTATACTTGAAAAACCTGTAAGGCAGACCTTGAATCATTGAAGATAGTAATTCCATTCATTTGTTGTGAGGGAGGTAGATTCAGATAGTCCTAAGTAGACTCAGATAGAATGAGGGTAAGCTAGACATCAAGGTTCTAAATCTAATTTTAGTAGGAACAGCATTGTCGATAACCAACAGATTGTATTTAAGCAAAGTCTTAACAATATATAGTGTGGAATAAGTTCGGGGCTATCCCTTAAAAATGTTTATACTTATAGAATTTAGTGGGATGTGTCAAGAGCGACAGAGAAGAAAAAAAGGTTGAAGAATCCCCCAATCCAATGTCTGAATTGAAATCCCCACTGACCTTTAAAGACAGGTAAGTTTAATTTTTAGTTTAATTCACCTGCATTTATATATATTTAAAAATTTCATGGTGTGATGCTAATCATTACTATTGCTTCGATTTATTTTAGGTTATTGCTAAAATCTATTCTACCATTATGTCGACAAGGAGTACACAACAGAGAAAGTTTCAAGTAAGTTAAATCTGACAATAAGATTAATGTTTGATTGAATGAATTTTTTTGTGCATTTATGTTTTAGTATTTCTTATAAAAAAAAGCTTCAATATTTGGTAGTCTAATATTTATGAAATATTATGAATACTAAAGAAATTTATTTAATAACATTAATTTAATTTAATTGATTTAACTTATTTAATAGCATAAATTTAATTTAATTAATTTAACTTATTTAATAACATTAATTACTTAACTCAACTTTATTTATTTAATATTTTAAGTTGAATAGATTTAAAAGGCTTATAGAATGTAGTTAATTTTGAATGTCCTTTCGCTTTATGCTAGCTTTACCATATATATGTTTTGCATTACATATGTCAGTATTCATTGCAAGTTTTTGAAAATGGCCATTTAAGACAAAAAATAGACAAAAATTTATTTGACAGTTTAAAGGACAGAGTATAAATTATTAATAATAAAAAAGATCGATTGGAAAAAAAAAATTAAGATTTTACACAATTCTTTATATATATATATATATAAAGAGTTGTGTAAAATCTTAATTAACAATATAATCTTGTTATATATATATATATATATATATATATATATATATATATATATATATATATATATATATATATATATATATATATATATATATATATATAAACAAGATTATATTGTTTCTTTGAATTTACTATTAACAGAATTTTACTCAATATTTTTTAAAGGGACAGTTCCACCCTGTCTCCACCATGTTAAATTAACCAATTCTACGTACTTTTTTCAAAAATAGTAAAAGATAGGGTTTTGAATTTTATTTTTGATAGTTAGAAGGACATGTTTTACATAATTTAACAGACCATTTTGTTTCTGAGTAAAAATGAAAAATTATTATTAAATATTTATAGAAAAACACTTTTTTTAAATTACCATTTTTGTAAAATACCAGTGCCTAAAATATAATTATTCTAACAAATCATCAAAAATCCCTGTGGTACAAAATGTGTCATACCATAATAAAAAGTGTCTTTAATAAACTGAATTTTTTAAGTTTCACAGATATTGAGAAAAAGGAACAACGAACCTGAAAAATTAAATTTTTGAGTAAAAGGCATATTAAGATGAAATGAAGGTTCTTATTTATGATTACTTTTCTAAATTTAATAAAAATCCTGTTTTGTATGAATGATTATCACTTTCTTCTTCCTCCAATGTCTCTTGTAACTTTATTTTTACATTTTTATGTCTTTTTATAGAGTTTTTTTTTTTGATTTTCTGATAATTTACTCTCTCTCTGTCGACAATACATTCTTTATCTAAATACTCCATATGATAACCAGGAGGAATTTCAATCTTGAATAAATTATGGAACTTTGTTATATTTCCTACATTAAAGCAAAAAAACAGAATCAGAAATATCAAATTTAAAGTTTCAACGCTTGCAAATACAGTTTTTGATACAGGAGTCCAAGTGAAAATGTTCAAAAATTCATTGGGGATTTTGAGTTTTCTATGGAGGCATTTTCTTAGCAGTTCACGATTTTCCAAATAGGGCCTTGATAACTTCCATCATTGGAAGTGGAACATGAATATGCTTGGTGTAGTCATATATTTCACTATTTGCTTGGGCACCATAAATTAGCGTGCAAGACAATAATCGAGAAATATCAACTTGATCTCATTGAGGCGAAAGGAAAATAAATATTTGAAAAAGAAATCATCATCATCATTTAAGTTCACGGTGTGCCTTGGTCATTTTTCGACCTTTACTCCAGAGTGGCACACAGTAAAGTCCATTGGAGGAGAAACACATTAATAACACAGAGAATAAAAGGGAATAAGTGATAATGGTCTTGCCCAGATTACATAAAAATTTACATGTGCAAGTTAAAGAGAAAATAAGAAATGCAAAATTAAAAATTAAGACGAAAAAAAGAGATTGAAAAATACTAAAAATACTACGAAAACTACTTAGTATAATATATACAAACAACAATTAATACTACGAAAACTACTAAGTATAATATATACAAACAATTAATATACAATGCATGACACAATAATATACAAAAGAATAGAACAGATGAAAACTACTACAAAGTAGAGTAATTGCTGCTAGAAATGATGACAAGGATCTAGGTCTGGTGCAAATTATGCAGAGACGCCCGTGGGCGCTTAGCGTTTTCCGGTAATGTGAAATCGTATCTTGAAAGATTACGAATTTCATCATTCGGTTAGATTTGCGTAAAAATTAGTCGCAAGCTTCAGCATAAAATTTTGAATAGTAGGGAGGGCTAAACAACGACGGATGTCATCATTTCTAAAGTACCATGGAGAACTAGTGATCATTCTAAGGATCTTATTTTCAAAACGCTTAATGAAATTAATCTGGTACCTTGCAGCAGTACCCCAAACCGGGCAAGCATAAGTTATTACTGGCCGCAAATAGTACATATAAATAATTAGTTTATTTTCTAAGGAAAGTGGTGAGTTTTTATTAATATATGGATACAGCATGCGGATGCAGTTGTTAGCTTTTCTTTTAATGTTACTAAAATGAGTATTATAGGTTAGTTTATTATCAAGATAAACTCCCAGATATTTAGCATTAGTAGACCAGTTGATTAATTGGTTAAAAAAGATAAATGTTAGGAGGCGCAAGTCTTCTCCTCGTGAAGAGCACAGCTTCTGTTTATCTACGTTGATTTTTATTCGCCATCTAGTAAGCCAAGCTTCAAGATGAGTGAAGTAGGTCATGAAATATAGTTGAATGTCTGTAAGTGTTTTACCAGAGGTGATGACTGTTGTATCATCAGCGTAGATTCCAAGCGAAATACTATGTGTCTGTGGAATGTCATTTATGTACAAATTGAAAAGAGTTGGACCAATTAATGATCCTTGTGGAACTCCCGCTCCAATTTTCTTGTCAGCAGAGAGCGTTGTTAACTTTAACAGTGAAAGTTCTGTCGCATAGGTAAGACTTGATGAGCAGTGTTAAGTATACCGGAATTGAAAAAGAAATATCATTAAAAAATGAACAATATAAACAATTAAAAACTGTAAAAAATAGTGGTTGCTAATTCTTCAATTGTAACAAAAATAGAAAAAGATTAACAGAAATAAGAATGAAAGTAGAGCATTAACTAAGGTGCCAAGTGGTTTGTTTACATTCGCCAACCATTAAATGGCACATGATCTGTTAAGTTCTTTAAGAAAGGATGGAAAATTCAAACAAGCGGTATACCTCGTTGGAAAGCTAAAAGTTAAAATTGTTTAATGATGTAAAAATAAAAATCGATTTTTGGGTTGAATTTCTCTTACCTGGTGCCCTTAAATACCATATTTTATGACTCACGTTGTGATAAATTGTTGGCTTTATAAAATTTTCCTTTTTTAAAATGTTACATAGGAGAAGCTTTCTGGAGTAAAAAATTTTTGATTCTACTGAAGGTTTCGTATAAATGTAATAAATACAGTATAAAAAGTACGCAGAATATATATATTTTTATTTGATTGGTATATTTAAATGAAAAACGAAAAAACAATTTTAGGCTTTTCTCGTTTTTTATTACAATTGACACATATTTTTCATTACATTACTAAATTTCTCATAATATTATTCGTTTATAGTCACTTATGATGCGAGTATTGAATGAATGGCGTAAAGGATACAGGAAACTTGCCAAGACAATGGTGTTGGAAGGACGTATTCCTGATGAGGACATTCTTTTCTACATGACAATTGAAGACATAGATGAACTCATCAAAACAAGATCACCAAAAATTATCTCAAAGTAAATAATCTAATGGTTTCACTTTTACAATATAATAAGATATATTTAACATTCAAATTAAAAAATTTTAACTTGAGGAAAATTTTAGCATTTCTAAAATTGAACCAATATTAAAAAATTAATTACTGTTTAAGCAAAATAATCTAAAGTAAACTAATAACAAACTAATCTAATATATAATTTATTAATGTATACATTTAATTTTTATTTATAAAATTATAGAATATAGATTTATATTTAATTTTAAATTCAATTTTCTCTTAGAGCTAATCACAGACGCAGGAGACATCCTGTCATAGACAAGTACATTTTTCCTGAACTAATAAAAGGCTTCCCAATACCAGTAAGATTTAAATGCATTTTTACTTTTAGAACAATTGATGATTTTTATGAAAGAATTTTAGAAAAATTTTGTTATTTATAGTATAATTTTTTTTTTTTATTATAAAAAATAACTTTTAAGTATTCTAGAAAAATTTGAATACATTTCTTATTTTTTAAATTTGTAATTTAAAAATAAGAAATATATTACAATTTTAGTTTTTTACTAATAGTTCGAGATTTTCGTAATTTTTTTTAATTACCAAGCACTTTGACCGAAATCATTCACCTTTATAATGGCAAAAAAATACAGAGATTGATTAAAATATGAAGGAAATCAAGGTGCACCATTGAGGGCCTGATATACTGAACTCCTATTTTACTATCCAAATTTGGATAACGAATATCCTCTGAAATGACACTTGGAGGGATATTTATTCTCTATTACTAACTCCAATGAAGGAATATCACTGGAAATATACGTCCCCACTGGCGATATCCATCATATATACAATGCACACTTCAAAATTTGGAACAGGAATCAATTTCGTTCACCATAAAAAATTTGGAACCTCCCACTGGCGATATTCATCATTATGTAACATTACATAATGCTGAATATCGCCAGTGGGGATATTCGTTGCACCATTCTGATATATTTCCACCCCATTTTACCACCCCAGTTTGAATGAATATCATGGCACTGGGGATATTCGTTCACTATTCACTAACTCCATTGACTGAATATGTCACTGGAGATATAAGTCCACCGGCGACATTCATTATTATAAATAACCTCACCCACATTTTACCATCAATATTTGGAACGAAAATCAGGATGAAGCTTAGATATTAGCATTGGGGATATTTGTTCACTATTCACTAACTCCAATGAATGATTATCACTCGAGGATATACCTAATGGCGATATTCATTATTATATACCTCACCCACATTTTACCACCACAGTTGGTAACGGGAATATTAAGGATGAAGCTTAGATATTAGCACTTGAGGACATTCGTTCACTATTCACTAACTCCATTGATTGAATAAGATCGAGGATATGCGTAATGGCGATATTCATTATTATATACACCTCATCCACATTTTACCACCACAGTTTGTAACGAATATTATCAAGGATGTAGCTTAGATATTAGCACTTGGGGACATTCGTTTACTATTCACTAACTCCATTAACTGAATATCACTGAGGATGTATGCCCATTGGCGATATTCATCAGTGTATACACTGCACACACCTTTTACCACCACAAAGTGTAAGGAATATCCTCAAGGGTGAACCTGGAGGTTAGGATTTACTTCTTCTTGAACCCAACTGATAAATATTCTGGCTTACTGATTTACTCTGCTCATCGTCGTAATAAACACAGGAACTTTTTTTTTTTTTGTCGAATCCTAGCTTAGGAACTGACATTCCTGCACCTTTTGAGCTTTTAATAAACAATATTGTTTAAATAATAACAAATAAATGGTAAAAATTAATTATTAAGAAATAAATTAACTATAATATATTTCTAATCTTTAGCATTTTTTTATATTTAATTATGATAATAATATTATTCCTGGAGAGAATAATAATATATAGAGTTATATTATCCTAAGATTTAATAATATTATTATTAGAGATATATTATATTTTTAAACTTTTAATAATATTCTATTCTGAAAATTAATTTTAATTTTAAAGAGAAAATTAACTACTTTTATATAATTAACTACTTTTTATAATTTATAATTGAAGCTCAGTAAGATGCAAAGGTATTAAATCATGCTCTTTATTAATTCTGTAGGTAAATATGGGAAAAAATATTGTGGTGTCTGATGATAGCAATTTTTCCATGAAAGGTTGGTTAAAAGACATTGCTCTATATACATTTTCAGTTGTATGTTATATGTTAAATTTTAAGTTATTGTTAATATCAAAACTATATTTTCATTATCAGTTATACATTTTTAATATCAAGTTTTATTTATAATATTTGATTAAGAAAAATAAAATTACATGCATTTTTTTTTTCCATTGTTTTATTTTATCGAATACCTTAACATATTTGTTTATTTTATAAATATTTATTTATTATATTTATATAAATTTTTAAAAAAAAATTATATTTATAAATTTCAAAATTTTATTTTATTATATTTTAAATTATTTTTAAATTTTTATAAAAAATTATATTTGTATAAATTTTTTGTTTTTATTTTATTATATTTATTATATTATATTAATTTTGTAAAAATATCAAACTTAATTTAAAATCGTAAATTCTTACGCTTTTTTCGTGTCATACGGCACAAATAACTGGTAATCAGATAATTTTTGAATAATTTTAATATTAAATATCACATATAAATCATGATATAGCACAAAAAAAAAAAAAATCATTAATAAGAAAATCGAAGCCATACGTGTTGTGTCTTCGAATTTCAAGATCAGATAATGATTTCTCCATTCACTCCAATAGATGGCGTTAGGAGTGATGTGAAATTAAGGAAGTGTTACAATTTCTATTTTTTCTCTTTAAGATTCTGCTTTCATTAAAAATTTTCTTATTATTATTATTTTGCATATATGGTGCAAATATTTGATTTAATAAATGTTTAAAAGTGCATTATTTTTTACTTGAAAAATTAAAACGTTTTCATTAAAATTTTATTATTAGGAATACCTGTTAGTCAAGGTTCCGTCGTCGGTAATGTTCGAGTTGCTCTAGACTTAGAAGAAGCATCTCTGTTACAAAGTATGTTCATAAATTGGTATTGCTTTCAAAAAAGGAAATTTTTCATTTATTATTGAACTGAATTACAATTGATTGAAGTTAACTTTAAATAATTTTTAACAGCCCGGGGAAATACTTGTTACCTACAGTACTGATATCGGATGGTCGCCCTACTTCCCAATTTTAGGGGGCGTTGTCACAGAACTTGGTGGTCTCATATCTCATGGTAAGGCGACTTTTATATTTTGAAAACATTAAAGCTCATAATCTGTATAAAATATTTAAAATATCTTTGAAAAATTTGAACCTTATTTTCCTAACAACAATTTCTTGGTAAACAGAGTTTGCGCAGAAGATCTACCTCCCTGCGGTGCACCTGGTAACACTTTTAGACGCTAAAAGATCTGCAACTTGGCATTTTTGTTAGATTAATGAACTCTGTTTCAGCATGTTTTTTGTATTTGTTGTTGTATGTTGTATGTTTTTTTTTTTTCTGTAACTGTTCATAATCTGCCAATGGAAGAAAAAAAAATTTCTTGGTAAACTGGTTGTAAATAACATTTTGTGGTATGCAGGTTGGGCAACCAGATTGTAACTGCGTGTGGTTGGGTTGAGATACTTGCGGCACAGGTTAGAACACACAGCTTTATTTACATGTACAAACACCACACACATATATAATTAGAGACATACAATATTTAAAACATTTAAAGACATATAATCATCATGGGTGGTGGAATGATTCCACTTCTAAGCTGAACATCCGATACTCTGTTATGCGCAGGATACGCCAAATATGTTTTCTATCCGGTTGAGAGTCTGTAGGCCAACTGACCATTTCTACTGAATGCCACGAGGAGGCGCTCTTGCCAGTGTGTAGGATGAAGCACGGTTACAAGGTATAATGAAGATCAAACAAATAAAAATTAAAATTGTTGTCAGAGAACAACAATATTTTCTATGTTTAGTTTAAATTATGTAACATTACTGTAAAAATATTTTTTTACAAATATCTAAATTCTCCCGAAGAAAATCTTACGAAATTTTTTAATTTTTATCACTATGTATTCTGTAATTTTCCTGTTTTTCCTAATTTTTTTTCTATATGATAAGTGTAACATGTGTAAAGTAAAATAAATTAAATATATTACAATAACATATATATATATATATTACAATAACAATACAATATTAAATATATTACAATAACATTATATATATATACATATAATGCATGACATTCTGGCCGAATCAATTAGTCATGGTATAGGTTTTCAAAACAAAATTGCTGGATTGCCTCAATGTCTAACCCTCTATTGTCTTCAAAGAGATTTAGTCAATTTGCCCGTTTGCAGAGAGATGCCAGCTTTTCATTTTCTTGAACGAATATCGAGAAGTTTAACATAAAGCTCAGAAATCCAGAAGTACCACATCATCCAACTAGCTCGTATGTGGTTTTGTTGAGTCGAAATATAAATTTATTTATGTTGCTCAATTTATGCAAAGGGGTGGATCGAAAATGATAAAATAGATAATTTTAAAGTGAAAGATCATTAATTTGTTCTTTTTCATATCAAAAGGGTGCATGTGGTAAGTCGAGAATATGGATTGCCATGTGTTGCAGGATTACATGGAGCAACTCACCAATTTCAAACTGGTAACATTTATTTTTTATATACTGTCATTTTAATTACATTCACGGATTGATTGGGTAATACGTAACT